>PNEQ01022099.1:0-14318 GCA_003012365.1 Medauroidea extradentata | reverse complement strand
GATATATATATATAGGTGTATATATATATATATATATATATATATATATATATATACATACACACACACATAAATACATACCTAACAGTGTCAGTATTAATGTTGTCTCTCTAAAGTATGGCAGCTACAACCAGTGGCGGATCTGGGGGGGGGCCTAAAGGGGCTTTAGACCCCCCCCTCCCCACCCATTGGTGCAAGAACTATGAGTGGCTAAAAGTTGATAAACAATATTATAAACTAGCATATGGTTAGTATAACGCAAATTATTTAGTTAAATAAATACATGCATGATATGCAAAGTGTTATTTCAAACACGGAATTCTCAGAGACAGAAAAAACCAAATTGAAGACAATATGTCCAACCAGATGGGTTGAGAGACATGACACACTCATAACATTCAAGGAACTCTTTATAGCTATCCTTACACTGCTTGATGAAATGGTAACCGACAGAAACTTTGATTCTGAAACTTCATCAAAGGTTTGTATGTACAGCTCTGCAATGAGGAGGTCATACTTCTTAGTAGCACTAGAAATAACAGCATATCTTCTTTCTCTGACTTTGAAACTGAGCGAAAAGCTACAGTCCCCAAAACCGGACCTGTCTACAGCATTGTGACTTGTAACTGATGTGGTGGATGTCTTAAAAGGTACAAGAAAGGAGGCAGAGATGGTATTTGGGAAAATTTTTGAAGACGTGTGTAAAGTAGCTGAAGATATAGGAAGTAAAATCACTCTTCCAAGAACTTGTGCCAAACAAACAACAAGGGAAAATACCCCTGCTAGCAACGCAGAAGAATAGTTCAGAAAAGTTGTTTTTTGCCAGTGGTCATGGTCGAGCATTTCATTTCTCAGCCTGAATCAAGATTTAACCGTGACTTTGCTGGTGTTTTGCCTCTGCAAAGCCTTATACCAACCAACAGTGGTCTTAACAACGACGATGAAATAATAAAGGCTTCTGTTAAGTACAAACAGTTTCTGGAAGGTTCGTCACTTAGATTACAGTCAGAGTTGAAACTTTGGCGGAAAAAGTGGGATAACGCAACTACAAAACCCGAGACGGCAAGTGATGCATTAAAAGAGTGTGACAGTACATTTTTCCCAAACATTGCAGTTCTACTTACGATATTTGGAACAATTCCATTCACGACAAATACAGCAGAAAGGAACTTCTCTACTTTAAGGCGCTTCTTACTTGTGTAAATAAATGTTTGGGCTCCAAACTCCACAAATAGCCTATTACCGAACTTTAAAAAAATTTTTTTTCTGGAGGAGGACCCCATACCGCCCTTTTGGTTTGAGTAACCGAGGGTAGTTAATTACACTTACACAGCAACCTTTCCTTAAACATTTGGATTGAACACCAATACAGACGTGATGTTTTTGCGATTTTAATTTCAGCTTATTTATCAATAAACGTGGGTGATTCTGTTTTTGAATTTGTATGAAATTGTATTTGCCATTTATTTTTCATTCTCATAGTCTCAACTTGGCATGTGACTTGGATTGTACTTTACACGCAGGGGTGTTGCGAAAAAGTTCTAACCGCTTCCCCTTTAGCTACAAAATTAACATAAAAGTACAAATTATTATAATCATAATGACATGTAAAACAATCTCCTTCCGATATTACAAATTATTTGATTACGCTGATTTTTAAAATTGTCCACATAAACCAATTCTTTCAGAAAAAATTGTTACATTTTCTGTTGTTGATATAACCTACATTGAGGCACTAAAAACTATTAAATATCACCATTTTGAACATTGAAATCCAAATTTTTCCGGGAGAGGACCCCCAGACCCCCCGCTTTAATTCGGGGGTGGGGCAAAGAGCACCATGGGTGTAAAGAAAAATTTTGTTCAAGCCCCCCCTTCCCTTTCCAGCTTCTAGATCCGCCACTGGCTACAACCCCGCAAAAATCAGTTAGAAGTAATTGATTTGTGATTTGCGTACACGTGTTTAGGATCGCCACAGTATACGCAGTAAATGGGCCACGTTACGTCTCTGAAAATGTGGTAGGTGATGACGATCACTTAATATGGAACATATGTGTGACTGCGAACACAAAAACAGTGCAGACAGTTTATTCTTGTCGTAATAAACAGTTACCTATCGACAAACTACTTGAAGTAGCATGCATGCATAACGGACAGAGTGTTTGGAGTCATGTGGGTTATTTGCATTATAAATGTTATAATAGTTGTGTGGGTTGTGATTGTGGGCGAACTGCATTTTTCATTTTTACAAAAAGAAAGCATAATGCACAGGGGCGTAGCCAGGTTTTCTGTTCGGGATTGGGGGGGGGGGGTTACCAACTTTATTTTCACTCCTGTAAACCTCTTTTACTCCTGTAAACCTCTTTTTAAAAGCACCAAGATATTGCCATGTGAATATATTGTTGCATGCTGTGTTTCTGAGGGCGGGCTGGATGGGGCCTGTGTCGAAACACCTTGAGGACTGGCCCATGATTCAAAGCCCGAGTGTCTCATTGTGGGAATCCCGCCGAAACTACGTCATAGATACCTGTCCCAACTGCGTTTTTGCCCTGCGAAGCGGCCTAAGTGACTCGAATCTCGTCCGAACCATGATGAAATATCTAATTTTAGACCCCTGTAATGCGGTAATTTCCCTGCTGTTTTGCCTGGTATATAAGGGCTGAATCGAAAAATTGGGGAGAGTACGCTGTTGGTCGTGCTAGAGGAAGGTGCTATGGTTGTGGAGATAGACTGGTGACGACATCTTGGTGATGTCAGAGTCTACTGTGAGGCGGCAGGTGGCTACCTTCGGAGCAGTGTTGGACGAACCAAGAGGACTACTGCAGCGGGCTGACGGGCGAAGGAGGAGGTACGCGACGGGAGTCGAACCGAAGACCTCAAGAGTGAAGACAGCGGTGCACTCGGGGTGCTGTGCAGCACACGACGGTTCATCACCACGGCGGACTATTAAGGTTGTACACTGTCATTATTTAAAAGATTGTTGATTGGATATATTACTAAATTTTATTGTGATTTGTACTGTTTAATTATTTGATGGTAGACATTTTTTGTGCTTTAATTGTAAAAGTTAATTAACGTGTCTGTGACACAGTAGTAATTGTGTGTATAACTAATTGTGTTGTGAGTTATAGTTGATTACTGTTTTGTGTATTTCGTAGCTTTGTGAGCTATTAAATCCAGTACTTAATTTAACTCTTTTATTTATAATTATAAGACCTCTATCCCAAAGAACTCATGGGAATTGCCCACATATAAAGTTTGTGCTCAAACTTGTAACAATATGTATTCACTGCTCCTATTTATATCTAAGACGAATAACATTTTTGAGAAAAATGAATTCTATCACAAGCATGACACTAGAAATAAAAAACACATTCACATGCCCTCTGTAAATTTAAAATTAGTACAAAAAGGGCCTTACTACTCCGGAAGTAACATTTTTAACAAACTACCAAAAAACTTGCAAGAAATATTTTTCTCAAACCCTCAACTTTTCTAAAGAAAACTGAGGGATTATTTATCTGAACATGCTTCTTATTCCGTAGAAGAGTACTTAAATCATAAACATTAAATTACACACGTGTATAGCAGTACACATGTCAGGTCTCTTTCTCCCGCTTTTCTTCTTCTTTTTTCAGATTATTGACGACTTCATCCAGTTGCAATATAGGAAGTGATGAACGAAGATTATTTATTCATATTATATTCTTGTACATAAATATATAACATTATGTTATGTATAACCTTATATCATGTTTTTCATGTTATAACTATATATTATGTTAACTCTATGACATGTCCAATATCTTTGTACAACATGTGCAGCAAAGATCATAAGGATGCAATAAAACAAACAAACATCACAATAAATCACACATCATGAAGCGGTGGGTCCGGGGGCCTCCCCCAGAAAAATTTACGTTTCAATGTGCAAAATAATGCAATTTAAGCAGTTTACCAAAACTGTAAAAATAACTCTGCTGATATTATCTTCGAGTAGTTTATTTTCATTTCAGAGGGGGGGGATATATTCCGATATCCCCTCTGCTGGCTACATCCCTGGCAATGCATACCACTGTACTGTACGTGAGTATTGAAATGGAACAAAAGCTATGTTAATTAATGCAAATGCACTAATATTACAGTTTAGAGGAACCGCTCAAAGGTACGAGCACTGGCATCAATAATACATGCATTCCAAGGGAGTGACAGTGATAATTACACTCGCTGGAAAACACCAGGCTTCGCTCGTATGCTGTTGGCAGCTACCTGTATCCGCTGCACCAGATCCTCCTGTGTTACTACCGGCGAGGTGTAGCAAACATATTTCGTGTGACCCAAAAAATCAAGTGGCGTCATACCCGGTAATCTTACAGGCCATGACCAGAGGCGTCACGAATGGGGGGGGGGGGAAGGGAGGTCAGTCGCCCCCCTCCCCCCTGGAACTTGGAGACCCCTACAAAAAAAGGTCACTAATTGTGTCAGGCACTGTGAAAAGGTCTTAATTTGCGTCAAATGCTGCAAAACAATGGTCTGTCTCGTCAGACGCTGCAAAAAGTATGTTTTCGCTTATAATAGATTAGTTTTATGATAGCTAAACTTAAATTTCTAAATCTTTGCCCCCCTTTGAAATAATTCCTGGTGACGCCCATGGCCATGACCCAGTACATCAACTGTCAATAAAGCGCGCACCGAATGTACCTATACCATATGTGCACGCATATCTCTTGCAAAGTGGGCAGGCGCATCGTCATATCGATACCACATTCCATAGTGATATTATGTGGCAGATTGTCTAATATATCGGGTAAGGCGTTAGTGAGAAATGACAAGTAACTTTTAGCACTCAATCGTTGGGACAAGGAGTGTGGTCCTATCAATATGTCACCAACTACACCGCATCACACATTGACACAAAATCGTACTTGTTGGCCGGAAATGTGCGAGGCATGTGGATTGTCACTAGCCCACATACACTCGTGAGTGAACGTATTGTACATTCATCAGTGAATAATACATGCGATGCAAAATCAGGAGTGTATGTGCACTGCTGCACACATCACCTTGCATAGTTAACACGACCCGACGCCAGAAATCGTCTCCAAGTGACTCGTGTACTTTATGCAGGTGGAAGGGGTGCAGTGACCGCTCTTTGCAAATACTCAAGACTGCGTAGTGGCTACAGTCCATCTCATTTATCACCTGACGTTTGCTTGTTCAGGGATCTTCCTCAAATCACTCCAGAATATCTTCATCTAACTGTTCTCTGCGTACTGTCCGCCTGCGTCCTGTATATAGCTTCTGTGCCTGCAGCACATACTCCGTAGGTTAGAGCTTACTACAACAGCGACAAAAAACATACTGTAGTGCTAGGTTTACCTACCTGCACAGTTCCGATTTCACGAAGTCTTCTAGTAACTGCCACAAACGTCGTGTGGTGTGGAACATTTCTGCCAGGAAATATGTATGTGTAAAGTCGCTGGGCAGTCGTCTGTTACAATCACTACGCCCGTACTCAGCAACATGTCTTAGTTCTGTCCACGTGTAAGGCTTCATATTAAATGTTAGTAGCACATTTAACGTGGACTTAATATACTGGGCCTTTGTAAGTAGCTACATCTATCAGACTGTTAGTAATAATTTGTGTATCGCGTCGTCAGCAAGTCACATGCGACGCGTTGTGCAACCCTGCGTATTGCATGTTTGCAACCTAACAGGCAACTAACATTATCCTTTGCAGACAGTAATTACCAGAGGATTTTTCTACAACTGTTTACTTCACAGCTATTTTCATAGTGGAAGGCATCAAGCAGCATACGAAAAGTGCAAACATCTTTTCTGCTTATTTTTTCATAAAAATTCAATTGCTGGAGTTTACCGGGATTTGTTCAAAAACATCCTCTGTGTGTATGTGTGTGTGTGTGTGTGTGTGTGTGTGTGTATATATATATATATATATATATATATATATATAGGTGTGTGTGTGTGTGTGTGTGTGTGTGCGTGCATGTTCCGGATTTGATTGAAATTGACGTCTAAAATTACACTGGATTTTGCTACAGTGACGCGTTCAATAAGGTGATAGGGTCCCCACTTGAAGTCCCACAGTTAGAAACGTTACGGTGAGAACACTGCGCGCATTTACGACTCTGACCGTAGAGGCGATATCACAATACATGTGCCGACTGGCGTCGCTCGTAACGCCTCATCGATTTTCACTTTTCTCACACAAACACGCCATTCACAATGCGGCTGCCTTATTATTTATTTTCCTGAGAGGTTCCAGAGGTCTTGATTGTTCTTTAGTGGAACAGTACAAATGTTTTACACGGCAGCACAGATACAATAATCTTCTTAGGTAACATAACGCTGAATACATTTCTGAGTCTATAGTCTACATTATATTTGGTTACGTCTAACATATGACGTACAATACACGAACACTGTTTTCTAGCACACGTAAAAATGTTACAAGAACGTGTACTAATATGGTATTGCTCAGTTACAAGGCTTCACACGATAATTTTACTTGTTCATGATTAGTAGTGCCATGAACTTTCCGCGAAAATAATTTTGCCCCAACTTCTGTACTTCTGCATCATAGTCAATGCTTGGGTGTTTTAACTGTCGTGTGTCGTGAAGTTCTACTCGCTAGTCACAGACGTGTGGTGTTGCAGTCCTTGCTGTGATTGGCACAGCCACGTCACTTCACAAAGACACAATGCCAATAACTATGAAACAAAGCTGCAGGTGTGCATGTAAGGCACTGAAACAAACTGGAGCGAAATTATTTTCGCGAAAATTTATGACCCTCGATACCAGTTCGCTTACATTACATTTGTTCCACGAAGCACTCCTCCTCAGTCTATGTTACATAAAATACTACATACAGAAACTAGAGACACTCGGATATATTGTAACTGAAACAAATAAAAGCCTTAGGTGGCGGAGGGAAGTGGTCACAGGAACCATAACCCCCAGACCAAAACCAAAAACAAAAATTCCAATTGTATGGCACAGTCCAAATATGAATTTATTGGTTTGTGGACATACGCCATTGCTCATGTTCTGTTGACCAAATATGTATTGAAAAAAACAAAGTGACAAAATACAAATAAAACACACAAAAGACACAGAAAACATGAGCAATGGCGTATGTCCACAAACCAATAAATTCCAATTATAAACTCCCATTGCAACAAACATTTAAAAACCTCACAGTCCAAATAATCTGTAAATTAAAATACTGCAGCAGTATATGTGATTTTGACACAATAGCGTAGGTTGCAACCTATACCCACACTTTGAATAGGAATATCATATCCATAGCCCTCCACACAAAACTCAAGAGATTATTGGTCCTTGCTTGACTATATCACTCACAAACTCACGATGTCTAATACGAAAGATGTTGAGTACAAAGTGATTGTATGGTCTAATCTCGCTTGAATAAAGCATCGCCTGACCTATTGGAGGAATAGTAATGAGAGAGATAAGGTGAAGTGAGTCACAGATGACAGGGCCTCCCTCCACCATTGGTCGTTTAATCTGCACCTATTCCCACTGATTGCATTGACACTTCTGGCTAGCGGATAACCAACTGATAAGATAGCCCAGGCACGCCGCTAATCTACGACTGCACAATCATACGATCAAGTGAGCAACGAAACATTCGTCCGACATTGTTTCATTCTACCGGGATCTGTCTTCTCAAGGTATGTTTACTTGCTTATTGTTTTCCTAATCTCGTGTAGACCTCTAAAGCTGTTTGGTAACGCACAGAATGCCTGTATACTTCTAACGATGTTTGGCAAAGTAGAAGATTCTGAGAAGCTTTCGGAATAAAGTGTAGCTTTCATTTTATTATTTATGCTGTACGAATTGCCACAGTCTGTTAAAAAAATATGAAAATCACTAACATTGCACCACTGTCCTTGGAGATGTAAACAGACTGGACAAAATGTAGAACAACTGGAATAGAGTAGGTAAGGGCAAGACATTATGGATGCAAACCAAAAACATGCAGTTTACTTCATTTTATTGGAGAAATATTTAAATATGTATTTATTTGGTCGTTTTACGTGTCCTCGAACAGCCCAAGGCCTTCGTAGACGTTCTCGGGGTAAAGAGTATAGGGCTTGTCTGAGGAAACATCCCAGTATTCGCCTGGAGTGATTTCGGGAAACCATGGACAGAAGGAATCAGGATGGCGGGAGCCGGGAATAGAACCCGGGACCTCCCGAATGCGAGAAGAGTGTTTTCACTGATCATCCACGCTCGGTAAAGATTGCAGGATGTACTTCACTAATATTTAGATCAAAACAAAATACCTGAAAGCAAGACTAGACCATTTCATTACATTGCTAGTTGAATATTTTCCGCCTAAAACAACCTCAATAGGTCTAACACCGAGATTTAGTACACTACCCTAGTTTACTGTGTTGTGGTGAAAGTTCGAGGCCTTGACAGAAACCATATACTGTACGCCTAATCGCTGAGCTCCATATACCTGACAATGATACAAGTCATGTAAGGAGCCATGTATTGTGACGTAAATGCACTAGGCAGGCATGACCATGTTTCAAGCTTGGGTTAAGACGAGTCTTCGAGTGACGCTTTTTGTCTGCTGGAAGCAATAAGGAAGTTAATCAGGAATAGACTGGCGAGTGCGTCATTAATGAAACCGCCTTTATGCGCGTTAGTATAAATCGCCACTGTGTTGAGTAACCCTATAGAGTTATACTACACTACCACCAGCCACGTCATGCACGCGGCATATGTAACATGGAAGGATGTTCTGTACTATTCTCCGTTCACTCTAAGTTGAGTCCTGAAGTAAACAAGTAACGTAATATTATTGCACTTCGCTAGCTTCTAATTGGCTCAATTTGTGCAGCGCGCCGACGTACTATTTCCAACCGACAAAACTGGGTACAGTCGGCATCATAGGAAATAACAACGTCCTATATATTAAAACAATACTGCGTGAAAATTTCGTACGTGTTATCGACATACGAAAACAAAAATTACATAAAAACTTGATAAAAATATTGACATCATGTGCAATTACAGTATATTTCAAAATTTAATTGTAATTATCAAGCCATGACTAACGATCGTATTCAAATATTCTGGTACTACCGTAACGAAAATTTCGTACTACATGCAGAAAAAAGTTGTCAACAAAATGTGATTGAACTTACGTTAAAGCCCTCCTGGATAATTTTGCACTTCGTTTTGGAAAAATTACATTTTATAAACCACCAAACACTCTCGATAATTCACGAAACATATTCGTTATTTTTTTTATTGTAAAGAATGTTATGCGAGATTTTTATTCTTGCCTAATAAACATCACCGCAGTTTGTTTAGTAATGAAGACATATCCACGTTTCGAAAACCATGCAACACATTTTCACTGTTCACGTCCAGCGTCGCATAACCTAACCCTCATGCGATGTAAACATTGGCAGACGCGGGAACGGAACGAATTGATCAAGGAATTTTGGTTCGGACGAACTGGAAGGAAAAATGGATACGCGGAGAAACCACTCGCAGTAGCCACAACATTGACGCGTTAATGTCCAAAAATACTTTTAAAAAATATAACACATCTGATTGTGATATTTCTGACTTATTTTTACCGTGGTTATTATTACTGAACTAAACTTTTGGTATTTTCAGAGTATCGTACATCTCTAAATACTGGCAAGTGTACCAAGAAACTCGTACGTCAGTCGTTAAATATCTCGTGAAATCAACTGTACGGACGTGTCGTCCACTAACCATAATTATAGTAATAAACATATAGAGTCGAAGATTGTGTTTGCAACGTCTGTATTTTTTAGATATTTGTTAATAAAACTCTCTTATTAAGTGATAGAGTAGTAAATTTATATGTACACGACAGATAACAAAGAACTATTTCTTATGCAAGATCACGGTGCAAAGCGGTCGGCAGCCAATGAACATGTTTGTTTATAATTCGCTTTGTTTATCCTAAAACTCAACTTAAGGCCCGTTCACAATCGGCATGAAATAAATAACATTATTTACACAGCATTTCATGCGAAATTGTCCGTACACAATCACCAGTAAATGTTTTGTTTCTTGACCAATCAGAAAATAATCAACAAGAAATGAACTAATTTGTTATTGGATGAAAATTTTCGCGCCACCTGCTCTTGTGACGTTTCACATTCTTATTGGCCGGCATGAAAAACTTGGCGTAGAAAACTCAGAGATGACCATCTTTAACGCCATGTAAAGCCAGTTACGCCATGTAAGTCATGCCAAGTATCATTGTGAACGCCACCATTCGTATCACAGATGTTCACTTTATTATGGTATGCTTTTTACTTGCGCCATGTCGATTGTGAACGGGGCTTTAGAGTGAACGGAGAATAGGACCAAATATCGTAAAAGTACAATTTGGGGAACTGCGGCTTTTTAGCATTGTTAATGCGCGAGACGTGTTATCAACGGCGAGAGCTGGAAACACCAGCAAAATTCACATTTGTATGTCTCTGTTTTCTACGGTGACCACAAATTTGCGAACTAAATTCTCTTAGGCACATAGTATGAGAATGCATTTGTTAATATTTTAAATTTCTAGTTATCAAAATAATAACTAAAAGAGCATGTACGTATTATAAATTGATGATTACTTTTTAATTAATAAATAACAACATGTAAAACTAAAACTACCCATAGAGCAATGCGCTACTGCGGATGGAACAGCAGTCATATCGGCAGGAGCTGGAATCAAATAACATGTCTCGTGTTTTTCTTAAGAGTTTCCTTAGGACAGTTTATGGGGGTAAATTAAGTACATAGATAACTATAACGAACACGGCCTACCCTTATCTCTGGAGGCAGTCAAGGTGCCGCTACCTGGGCTAAGGTTAATTCTACTGCAGGTTAGAAAGAAAATGTGTTTTCTTATGGGAGAGTTTGACACAGATAAAATTTCTGCCGTTAGTTTCGCTGCTATCGCAAAGGGACCAGAAAAATACGAAACTGTAGTAAAATTATATTTGAATAGACATGGAGAAGAGAGCAGTAATTTAACTTAATTTTAAAGTAAAAATAAATCAATTTCCATATTTAAATTATCAACTTTATGTAATTTAAAATATAGGAATGTTCTGTGATTGGTCAGTTTACACCCATTAGCGATACCAGCGCTCAAGCGGCAGAAATTTTCCCTGTGACAAACTTTTAACATTGATTTTTCTAGCCTGTAGTAGATTTAACCTTACCCAGGTTTATACACACGAATAGCGCAAAATTTTTATTTTGTTTTTCTGTTAGCAATATGGCGGAGTCCAATCCGCTGTTCCTGTAGGTGTATTGAGAAACGAGATTATGGTTGGTCAACCCACCACCACATTAATTATACACGTCGCTATGGTAATAAAACACTATCCAGTTACCAATGTGGCGGATAGGCTCCTTTCCCTTTCGTTCAAGGCCTCTTATTCCCCGCCATAAGACATATGTTATGCTCCATCTGTAAGTTTCTATAATTTCTGACGAAATTCGAATTTCTGATGTTCTCGATCAGGGGGGCATATAATAAGAGAGTCCTAACTCCCATGTTAAAAGACGATAACCCTATGTTCGCCGAATAAGCTCGAAGCAGGCGTCAATCCCCACTCCCTAATACCAACGTCACGACAAACATCATGAATAGAGATGACGGTACATACCTATCGCGATAAGTTTTTGTAGTTACATACCCTTGAAACAGCCGTAGTTTCTTGCAACACGTGTGATTGGGTTACATACGTCAAACGCAACGTTTTTGGTCTGCAAACCAATAACATGCATAAAATATTACAATAGTGGGATTCTTATTGGCTTAGTCGAATAGGTTAACAGCTTAAGGACAAGCGAAAGTCAGTAATCTGCTGATAAGCTGAACGTACGTTTAAACTCAGAAAACAGTCAAGTTTTCCCGCGATATATCATCATCTCTAATCATGAATGATAGAAAATATAGTTTCAGAACTGCCATGTTCGTAATGTATTTTTTGTTATTACATTTCCACACACTAAATAAAACTATTTGTTAACAGCATGCGTTAGTATAAATGCAAAATTTAATTTCGATATTATTTCGTACTAATAATGTCCGTCGGAGAAGGAGAATTTCAGCAATCTTCGGTTAATTTGTTTTTCCTGTAGGTTACCAGTTACGAGGGCCTGTGTTCGCAATGCTCGCTCGAGGGCTCTACCTGACAAGCTTGCAGCCACGCAAGTTTAAATGGATAATAAACTTAAAATTAATAAATTATCGGTCGACCGATGCAAAAGATAATTCTTTTAAACAAAATGTGTTTAACAAAGGATTTCTTAAGAAATGCGGCGATAGAAAGAATTTTAATATATACATTTTGTTAGCTCATGATTAGAGATCATGATCTATCGCGGGAAAACTTGACTGTTTACTGTGTTAACGTACGTTCAGCTTATCGAAATATTACTGGCTTTCTCCTGTACTTGACCTGCTACTCTATTTGATTGAGCCAATAATAATTAAGCTATTGTAATATTTGATGTATGTTATTGGTCTACAGACAGCTACGCTGTGTTGGACGTACACCACCAATCATGTATGTTGCTTTTAAGTACAGCGTTTACAAGGGTTTGTTGACACAAAACCCTTTCGCAATACGTCACCATCTCTACACGTAATTAATTATGTAAAAAGGTTAATTTAAAAATTTGCATATGTATAAATTCTAATATGGCAGTATTCTTCCGGAAATTTCACGTAGAATGATTTTTGTTTAAAAGATTTATTTTTTAAAACTGTCCAATTAAGTGTTAATTATTTTTATCAATTATTAATTCCTTAATAATACTTCATGTTTGCATGCTCGGTACTAGTGGCGGATTTAAGCACTTATCTTAAGGGGGGTGGAGAGTATGCCTTAAGAAGTATACATAGGCACCCCACGAACCAAAAGCGGGGGGGGGGGGGGGATTTTGGATTCGTAGGTGCAAAATGGTGCTATTTCAGGAGTTTGTAAGCCAAAAATTTGAATATACGGCTTTCAATAAATTATCATATTTTTACAATAAATTATGCTTATAAAGGGAAATTCTTTGTGCTGATGTTAAAAAATTTAGATTTGTAAGTGCAAAATGGTGCTATTTCAGGAGTTTCCAAGCCAAAAAATTGTATATACTGCTTTCAAAAAATTGTTATATTTATTACGATAAGTTATGCTTGTAAAGGGAAACTCTTTGTGCTGATGTTAAAAAATTTAGATTTGTAGGTGCAAAATGGTGCTATTTCAAGAGTTTCTAAGCCAAAAATTTGAATATACTGCTTTCAAAAAAATTGTTATATTTTTTACGATAAATTATGCCTGTAAAGGGAAATTCTTTGTGCTGATGTTAAAAAAAATTAGATTTGTGCAAAATGGTGCTATTTCAGGAGTTTCCAAACCAAAAATTTGAATAAGTTATACTACTTTCAAAAAATGGTTATATTTTTTTACGATAAATTATGCTTGTAAAGGGAATTTTTTTGTGCTGATATAAAAAAAATCTGACTTACCATGTGGTCACCACCCCAATTAATAAGAAGTAATAGCCATCAATTATAAGCAATTATAATAAATTACAGATATAATAATAATACGTCATGCGACGATTCATTCTTTTCGTCGTCGTGTTAGGAAGCCGATATTCTCTATGTACAGAATTTCTTTTAGGAAAAACAGAAATGTATATACTTTGTCTTTGTGGAAACAACAGGTGCAAGCGTCTGGGCCTTCTCGCCCCCACTAACGCTCATGTAACCCCCAAAGCTACCGGGCGGGAGGGGAGGAAAGCCAGCCTATTGTGTTTAAGATACAAATCTTAAATATTTACAATAACTTGAATGTGAGGAATTTTAAGAATAAATAAACATGTAGGGTATTTGTCAAAGTGCAGCAAACTGAAATTAAATAATTATGTGATAAATATGGTAGTGGCAGGAAGTTTAAGTGTCCTCGAGAGGCAGGGCTATCTTTCGGAAGCTGTCTCCTGATTGGCCCAATTGAATCAACGTCTGCAGGGCAAGCAACAGGGAAGTTGGCGCCAAACAGGAGCATGGCTAGACTGTCGACAGATTTTGGGACAGACGTTTTCGAGCCGCGGAAGACGGCGTTGAGACGCAGATAACGACGGGCGGATAACCCAGGGAGTCAGTTCAGGCACTGGACGCCTTTCCAGAGACGGTGTTGTATGAAGAGATCGACGGGTCGGGGTACACTGGCGGTGTTTTCAATTTATGCGTCGGGACGCCTGCGAGTTGCGGT
>PNEQ01022098.1:0-14340 GCA_003012365.1 Medauroidea extradentata | reverse complement strand
ACAATAAACGTAGCGAGTGTAACACATGCACGGTGTCTCGTACAGTCACAGAGCGTCAAAGCGGGTAGTACATAACACAACACAACAGATGTTTTCACTGGCTTGTTGTCGCCAGGTTGCCTGCCTACCCCTGTTACTTTGGTGCACCATTGCAGGTATAAGGATGCATTTCCGGACATGGGTTCCTTAATAAAATATGCACATCTACCATCCCTATCAATTTGTAACACTTATTCTTGGCCACCCTGTATTTTTTGCTAACCTGAAAGTACCAAACGTTTAACAGAACCTTATACACTGTAAAAAAATGTTTTGTACTTTTACGAAGAAAATCTTTGGAAACCCAGTTTTCGAAGAAATTCTTTGAAACACTACAATAGATGTCCTTGTAATAAAATACAAAGTATAGGCTATGTTTGTAAAATTACAAGGAAAAACCCTGTAGTTGTATTTTCAATAAGGAAAAATAAATAATTTTAAATGCTCACTGTACTTCATAAATAACACTGAACTTATTTATCAAGTGACTTTTGAATAAAAGAAGCTTACATGCAATTATTTTGAAAATTAAAAACAAATTTGGAAGTGGTAAGCGTCGAACCTCTCCTCCTATTCGTAGAACCTACGCATCTTACCTCTAGACCACTGTGACTTCTGTGCTGTCGATGTATATATCAATAAAAGTGAATGGACCGATTGTTTTGACAAGCGGAAATTTATTTGGAAGTCTGTATCATCATTCTCATTAAAATAATGATTTATTTCTCTAATCGTACGAGGCAGATGCACAGGAATAATGTCTTCGTCGTCTGTATTGTCTTCAAATACCAAATTATACAGTGCTCGCGCCATTTTATTATGAACTTAAGCGAGATTAGTGACGTTACACAGCCAAAATCGAGCAGTTAAAATTTTATCTCGCTTAAGACGAGAAAATCGAGTTTAACTGCTTGGGGAAACCCAAAACATGTATAATCGAGATAAAGTACCGAGTAATCTAGATTAAATCGCTTAAACTTGCTTGGTGAAACCGGACCTAAGAAGTCTACCAGGTTTAGAGCAAAGAACGCGGGGAGTGCAAGAAATAAATTTTGATAACAGTGAATGCTGACGTAATTTGGCTACATGCATAATTGTCGGGCTGAACGTACATTTTGAAGGCGAGTCATTACATCTGGCACTTTGCTCAGAATGTTCAAGTTAAGCATATAAAAACAAGAACCAACCATGGATATGTCAACAAGGTGTGTGAAAGTTATTATCTAACAAAGAAGTGCGATATTGTTTATAACTAAAATTGAGGGGAAAAAAACATTTCACTTTTAAGAACCCCATTTAACTTAAAGGTGTTTCCAATAAAATGGTCAGATTCCGGTTTTAACTGGGCAAAAATAAAATAAATTAAATGTAGTAAGAAATTCAGCATAGGTAGAAGACTTTATGCCAGTAAATACAACATTAAATAAACAACAGAGTTACACAAACAACTACGGTAGTAAAGAAACAACGTGAATTTATTTAACTAAGCATATAATGTTATGACGCGAGAATGGAAGAGAGGACAACATGGTTTAGGGTATTGTTCTGCTACACTCCTTTTGGTGACGACGTTCTGGTTCGAAAACTTCAGGAACGAGTGGTTTTTCAGGTGATATTTCGATGTTGAGAATGAAGAGCAATGGAGGTTGTCTAAATCACGGTGCTAAACTCAAACTCTTGTGCCACCTATTCAGTACACCACAAACAACACACAAAAACTTCTAGCAGAAAAACTAGGTGTGCAGTGTCGTCGAAACCGCTAAAGTCAGTTCAGATTGAGTATATCCCACGCATTTTCCCCTTTTTTAAGAATGACTGATTTCCATGGTTCTAAGCAGTGTGTTTCTGATATAGGTTTGTTCTAACATTCGCTGTTCTGCTGTGAATTGATTCTAATTTACGAATTCCTATTGTAAAACGTTGCTAACGTACGAGGTTTTGCAATACGTGGTTCGCAACTGCGTGTTTCTGTCATACACTTGTTCTATCATCTCAGATTCTTTTGTTTAATAGTTCTATGGTGTGAATTTCTTTTGTGCAACGTTTCTAACGTACGTGATTCTAAATTAAGTAGTTCTAAGTTGTGTGTTTCTGTCATACGTTTGTTCTAACATATGTGGTACTGCTGTATATTGGTTCTAACAAAGTTAATTTATTTTGTACAACATTTCTAATATTATGTGGTTCTAAGTTGTGTGTTTCTGTCGTACATGTGTTCTAACATTTGTGATTCTGATGTCAAATAGTTCTAAGATGTGAATTTCTACTGTGCGACTTTTCTAACGCACGTAGTTCTGCATTATGTGTATTTCTGTCATACATTTGTTCTAACATCATGATTGTGTTGTTTTATAGTTCTAAGATGCGATCTTCTTTTGTGCAACGTTTCTAACGTACACGGTTCTACAATATTTAGTTCTAAGTTGTGTGTTTCTGTCATACACTTTTTCTAACATGTCTGATTCTGTTGTTTAATAGATCTAAGACATGAATTTCTGTTATGCGACGTTTCTAACGCAGATGGTTCTGCAGTATGTGGTTCTTAGATGAGTATTTCTGTCATACATTTATTCGAACATCTCTGATTCTGTTGTTTAATAGTTCTAAAATGTGAATTCATGTTTTACAACATTTCAAATGTACGAGGTTCTTCAGTATGTGGTTCTAAGCTGTGTGTTTCTGTCGTACACTTGTTCTAACATCTCTGATTCTGTGTTTTAATAGTTCTTAGATGTGAATTTCTGTTTAGCGTCGTTCATAACGTACATGGTTCTAAAATATGCAGTTCTAAGTTGGACGATGTTATTCATAAACCAACTATGCGCCAATCGATTGTGTTGCGTAATACATATGAAAACGTTTTCAGTTTTAAAATTGTCTTAATATATTCTGGTCCTGTAGCGTGTTCAAAATATTTCCTTTATAAGACTAAAATAGGCCTACTTCTCGTAAGAACTGCTCAAAGTTAAGAATCTTTATTAAACACATTGTTATTTACAACAAATATTTGGCTCATAGCTGGTTGATGTATAACACCATGCAGTTGTGCATTTCTATAATAAGTTTGTTCTAACATGTGTGATTCTATAGTATGGGTGTTGTAACTTCTATGTTCCTTACATTATATGTTTCTGTCATCTCTGTTTCTAGCAAGATTTTGTTCTAATTTATGTGTTTATGTGTTTCTACCGAATTATTGTTCTATAATGTGACATTTCTAAGTTGTGCGGCTTTGGTTGTTTATTCTATTACATGACAATTCTAGGTTATGCGATTCTAACGTATGTGTGGTACCACCCGTTTTATACTCATGGCCAGGCGCACTTCCTTCCTGAGATGACTAGTTGTACCGGTCGTGTAGTATGTGTTTGTGGTTTAAACTACAGGCAATTAGTCACAGTGTGTATGATCCAGTGGAGTAACTGATATGCATCTTGCATACTGTAAAACGTTGTTTAATGTATCCGCAGCGCGTCTTCGATATGTTGAAAAGTTTTCTGCAGACGTTTGCCATATGCACGTTCATTCACGTCAGTTCCATCATCGTTTGCGTAAAACAGGAACAGTATACGCAAGTTGCCCGACCTCAATTGAACATCGAGCACGACGTATTGGTCGACGTTGATTCAAACCCACACACCAACTCCCGAGGAATTCATAATGTGCTCAACGAATCACAATCGACAGTGAGTCACATTTTATGGCGAGACAGTTTGCACGCAATTCACTACCAACCCCTGCAGGTACTTCCTTCTGATCACCCTATTCTTTTGCAGTTTTGTGAGTGGCACCAAAACCAAATTAGTGAAGTATCAGTTTTCGTAACGATAAGTCCTACTCACCGATTATGCATCTTTTACTAAGCAGGATGTCTTAAACTTCTACAACAAGCATGTGTGGACTCATTTCAACCAACGTGCAACAGAGCAATCACACTTAAAATGCTGTTTTCAGTGAATTTTTGGGTGGGACTCATGGACGGGATACTAATTGCACGACATGTTTCTCTGGAGCTGCAAATTGGCACTTCTTGGAAGAAGACCAGCTACAACTACTTGAAGATGTACCACTGAATGTAATAATCGGCATGTGATACATGCACGATGGTGTACCGCCTCATGTTAGTCGCACAGTAAAGTAATACTTGGATTTGCTGTACCATGGACGATGGAGTGGCCATGGTGGGCCAAGGGGTCTGCCATGAATATCACTGGCCTTAATCCAGTCGACTTCTTTTAAGGGGTCACTTGATGAAACTGGTTTATGCAGTTGAAGTGGACAATGTAGACAAACTCTAATTGTATACTCAAGATGCTTGTCGCTCTAGAAAGTATGTACGTTACAATATGTGTAGTAGTGGCCGGCATATAAGCGCACGAGTGCACGTGGACACCCAGTTTTCTGTAAAGCAATTTGTAAATGATTTTTAACTTTTTTGTTTGTTTACTGTGCAAATACTGTTTGTAATGTTCGTCTCACCGATGACAAACGTACGGAGTTTTTATCCTGAAAAGCTGTAATGTTGCGACACCGTACTGTGCACAACAGAGCTGTGCTCTTCTCTCGGCCTCTCTGAGCATGCGCACGGCAAAATGATGTATTCTCTTATGGGAGTTTTAACATTGTATAAGTTCACAGGTCTGTATGTGCTTATGCCAGCTGATCGTGGAAACAGTTCCTTCTTTCACATCTTGGTGGCAGCACCTAATGGCGCAGCAAGTGTAACAGCTCCGCAACTATTACAAAAACCTCGCTAAATGCCAGCAAATACGGCTTGTCTATTACAAGGCCAACGAACATTCTGAACAAGTGACTTGAGCAAAATTGGCGAGGAAATGCTCAGTGGTTTTAAATGCAAAACCATTTTTAAATAATATAGAATGCGGGTAATGTATGAATGTTTGCACAAACTCTGTTCTTACAGTTTGCATTCTAGGTATGAAATATTATGGGGCAACAAACTAGTAAATATATTTTAACGTCGGAACGAATGAATAAAATTGTACTTATTTAACTGCCAAAAATGATTAACTACAATCTAATTTAAGTGAGTAGAAAATTATACATGTTTATTTAAGATTCACAAATAAATCTGCCTGAAAATAAAGCAAAGAATAATGAGAAACTGCTTTTAGTGATACTCATAATTTATTAAGTACTGTTTTGTAATATGTTACGAAATGGTTAGTTAAACCCGATCCAGTGTATAGGAACCATTTGTGACTGTTGTTTTGTAAAATATTCTTTCGTAGTTATTTTTATAAGACAATATGTGAACATCCATCATATAAATTCACCGGCCTCTACACATGTCATACAAGCGTCGCATTCGTGAATTTTGAGACGCATTGCGCACATTTAGAATATATGCTGTAAAACTATGCAGTCTATTCACATTCAAAATAAATAACTAATATGTAATCGAAAACTAATGTTTTTCAAGATATGAATTTCACAATTTACTAACGAATAATAAGAATTTGCATCATGTAGTGTACTGACACTTTATGCACAACACTGTTACCGACTGCTGCCTACCTCCCAGGCCACCACAATACCATTTTCCAACTTGACATGCGATTTATGAGGAAACAGTTCACATTGGCAGTTTTTCTCAAAGTGACCTTTTTTTATTAATGTTTACATGTTGATCACCTGTGGGCCATTTCAAGTCACTTCAAGTCAAGGGTTACAAAGTTTTAAGTATAGAGTAGTCTACCCCAAGTTAAAATATCAAGGTATGTTATTTTTGTATCGTAATTGTTTGCTGTTGTCTATCATGACACCAGTAGCCTGTATACGAAATGTTGTTACTCAGTTGCATATGACTGAAATATTATTGTCCAAGTACACATTTCTCACGTTAACCTTTCAGTGTGTGTAACTATGTCATGTGTCACAATCGGCCCAAAGTTGTATTAATGTTTCCCAATTTATTTGACTTCAGGAATATAATCGTGCCGGGTTAGAATATAATAACGACTCAGCCTGTATGTTTATATCTATATATTTTTCTACTCTTCCAAATTTATAAACTGAAGACCTCTGTGACAGTAGTCGTTAAGGCGTGTCTTGGACGACTAAGTTCCCAGTTAGAGTCCTATAGATTGTGCATACGGATATGTGCATATGTGCATTAACTACTTTTGGTGAATATTACTTAATCAATTTGTTAAAATGTTGCTACTATTATAAAAATATTACAAATAAAAATCGTTCTCTTTATTTGCCTACTAGCTCTGGTAAACACATTATGAAATCCTGTAGACATGCAACCTTGTATGTGTTGCAAGTTATTATCAAAGTTTATTTATATATTT
This sequence comes from Medauroidea extradentata, assembly GCA_003012365.1. NCBI lineage: Eukaryota > Metazoa > Arthropoda > Insecta > Phasmatodea > Phasmatidae > Medauroidea > Medauroidea extradentata. Next base: position 7,981 of record PNEQ01022098.1, on the reverse strand, counting down.
TAAGAAACCGCATTAAGCATAGCAGTCTACAAGTTAAATCACCATCTACTTTACTCGTACACCTCTTCCTGAAAAAACTGTAGTCATAGACATGTAAAGTTAAATTTTTTAATGATATTTATATTGCAATAGTATGTTGATACATCTATATGCGGACCTCAACTGGCATCTCCATTGCAGAACAACAGAACAATCGGATCATCATGATCGTTCAAAGTGATTACACAGTTTTATTTACCACGAAGTGGTAATGTGTCTAACATAATATGACATGACTGCCCATCACGTGATTAGAATCCAGCCAAGTTTCACTCTTGGCTGCAAACAATGTGGATTATAAACTTGAGATGGCTGTGTCCAGACATAAATTTTTAAACGAAACTAAACACTTCGAAAAGAACTCTTCCATTGCCTCATACCAGGTTTTATAACTTCAGCACTACTGCCCCCTCTAGGTAGCATTTTTATTATAAATGGGTGTTTTGGAGTTGCAGCTCATCTATAAATACCCTGCTACTACACTTTCGCTCGCACTGTTTTGTGTTGACAGATGTGTGAGCACGACAGCTACTTCTCAAGCTGTTGTATTATTATTGCCATGTAATGTCAATCAGTATTCGTTTATTTAAATTTCTCAGTGTACGCTTCAGTCCACACAAGTGTTCTTCGGATGTTGTTCGTTTACTATGACCTTGCAGCTGTTCGGGGGGAGCAAATAAAACAAACAGCCTAATCTTGGCTACTGTGCCTCGCGACTCAACAACCACCTCGACTTCCTTGGTTATACTATGAAAGCAAACATATGGCTAAAAAAAATTAAAAATTTCATCAATTAATTTTTTCTTTAGTATGGGTTTTTATATACGCCAAGCTGAACATCGTGACATGTGGTTAGAATGTGAATTTTTTTTTTTCATTATGTTCATTGGTTTCCGTATAATGGATACAAACGAAAACATGCAAATTTCGACTTCGAAGTGCTATTATGAGAAAACTGAGAGCAATTTATTTGTAAAAGGCAAATGCACTACCAAGTAATGTCAACATAATTAACACTATTACATACAAATATAAAACTATGATTTTTCCCAACTCCATCTTCTTAAACAACTTTTCAACAAATGTTTTATAATGAAATCAACGAATTTTGTTTTGATCGCATAAGTTATCGACAAATGCTGTTCAATGTCTTACCAGATAATTATAACTACTGCGGTGTTTATAGCAGCGTCTACCTATCTGTGTGTAAATACACCGAATTCTATTTGGTACAAATTATTAGTGTCTTGAACCACCTAATCGAACAAAATGCTCTTAAAAATATATAATATTTAATGTGTAAAGCAACATTGTCCCCTTGAATTAGTGTTTTATTTTGGAACATTTAACTTTTTATGTGTCTTGTAAGGAAAAAAAACTGTATGTGGCAATAAAAGTTTTCAGAACGATGCTCAAAATTATGAGGTTGTCTATATTTTTATATTTAATGATCACAAAATATGTTGTTATTAATGCATAAATTCGTGCCAGTACATATGAAGTGAAGGTCATACATTTGTACAATTCCGGTCAAAATTTTTAAAGTAACAGTTGAGTGCATTTTTTTAAAATCATATTACAATTTTTTATTTGGTTTATTTAGTAGCGACACGTATTGCCAACATCGAGATCCATATTCCATTTTAATAACAAATATTCTAAAAGACACAATATATCTTAAATATGGTTGTATTTCAAACAATAACCCTGAAACAGTGTCGCATTATATTTTATAAGTACAGTATTGCAAATTATGAAAAAACAATCGAAAATGATATTTGTGTATAAATAAATGATATGTAAGTCCATATGAAGATCATTAAACCATTAGCTACCATTAGGCAATAAATGTTGTGTTGCTTACATTTAAATACAATTATTTTATAAAAGTTTTCTTAAAAAACACCTGAAATTAATTTTGGCTAATAATATTTCATGCCCACAAAAGCCAAGACTATATATATATATATATGTGTGTGTATGTATGTATTTATATATATATATATATATATATATATATATATATATATATAAATATATATATATATATAAATTTGTGTATATGGTTTTTGTTACTTTTACATAAAGTTTACTGTAAATATAATTGTGAGAAAATCACATGAATAATAATACGTCTAAAATGCATGTAAGCTTCCGCTCTTGCGTTGTCGACATGCACGAATTTGTTAGAGAATCACTTTTCGGCAACAGACAAACATTACAGATTTCATATTATTTCGCTTCTTTTCCATGCCGGTATATTTCGTTACATTATTAAAGTGCAAAGGAAGCCAGTTTTTTGTTTGTTTTCAAAATCAATACGTGAATGTTTCGGTATTTTCTATACCATTTAATCAGTTGTGTGACAAAACCAAAAAAGAACGAATTTACTAACTTACACATCGAAAATCACATGTATTTCTAAGGTAAAATTTTTTGAAATTGTTATATACTCTATATAAACTACTCGAGCTCTGCCCGTGTTTCAAAGCAAATCGCAAACATATATTATTTCCTTATTTAATAGACGGTTTTATTTTATGATCGTAACAATTACAATGTGTTTCATTATTTTCGAACAGCAAATTCAAACACTATTTAATATGTTTTAATCAATTTTGAAAAGGTATTTGGTGACTGGTTTCGAGTACTTGTTCAGTTACCTTTACAACTTTAGAATGACGTCAATGTTCCGTATAATACAGTGTCGCGAATGTCGGGCCATCATAAAAACGAAGTCATAAATCTCTGTTTAATTGAAAGACATTATTATCTCGGGATTTAAAGTTAAAGGTTAGAATTTTTAATAGACTAAACAGAGTTTCAAGGGTTATTGTCCAACCGATGTGCTTTACATTCAAGCTTCTGATATTTACAAACAAGTAGAAAATTACCAAACTCGGTACACATTTAACCACACATCGCAAAATGTCGTTAGCAGCACTGTATCGAATAAAATACCACAACTCAATGTATGCCTTTCCTTTCTCTGAAAAAGATCCGGGTTCGCTATCTGACACAGATTTTCAAATTTTAATATTGTGTTTAACAAAGTCACTGGTCAGCAGCTTTTCGATTTTTAAATTTACTTGCTCTTGCTCTCTCATACTGCTTCACATCCACCTAACGATAACCTTCACCGGTTCTCAAGTTGAAAACTGTTAAGATCCGCCCATATTTCATCACTTGATATCGACATGAAGGAACGGCATTATAAGATGATTCCGAGTACTTGGAAGGAAAGGGTATGAAAGAAATTGGTTTCCAAGCAACACTTTGCTCGCAGAAACTGGTTTTGGTCATTCGAGTACTTGGAAGTACTGCTCAAACTGCCCAAAACACGAGATTACAGATTAGCAAACAAACGAATTTTAAAATTCGCCCATTCACTTATGTCTCTCGAATTGTGCCAGTGTTACACATGGCATCGTATATATATATATATATATATATATATATATATATATATATATATATATATATATATATATATATATATATATATATATATATATATATATATATATATATATATATATATACAGAGAGAGAGAGTTATCTAATGACTGTATTGTGTAAGCATAGTATTAGTTTAATTAACTGGTTTGTTTGTTTTATCTTATTAAATTTTCGATAGTGTGTTCAGAAAAAAAAGCAAGATAATTGAAGTAATTTACGAGGTTAACTTGACCAGAAAAGAGGTTGAACTGTAAAGTGTAATAATTTAAGAGTTTCATTAAAGGAGCAAATATAAAATATTAATGCTGTTTGTACATAAATAACTTTAATACAGTTTTTTGTATGTTATGTTTAATATTATCACATAATAGTTATTTTAGGCATTAACGTTCTAATATCTTGAAAGATTTAATTTACAGATATGTACTATATGAGTACGTGAACAGGTGTACTGGTACTTAATTTCGTGAATGTCGCCATGAGTGTTGAATGAGTAAGGACCTAGGAGGCCTAGTATGTGTTGTGGCAACAGCGTACCAGCAAGTGGTAGAACGGCTTCTGGATGAACGACTGAGTTTAAATAGGCCTACAAAGAGTCTACCCATGTCTAAATGTCGGAAATTTGCTGTGAACTACCAAAAGACTTGATCGTTCGTTCGGATGTTTCGAATGAGTATATTCAATAGTATGACTGAGTCACATTTAGTATCAAGGAAATAAGCGAGTATATTTATAACCTAGAACCTAAACGCTTACTTTACTGGGAATTGTCTTCCGTGTAATTGTTTTAACATCAGATCATAGCACACTTCTTTTTCCGCGATAACTTTCAGTCCTACTCCAACGAAGTTATGATTCTATCTTATGACGAGACTAAAAACTTTAGTACTCGTCCTATAATTTGGCAGGAATTTACCCTAAACATTCTCCTAATCCAACCAATAAACAACCAATATATCTTTAATCCCATAAATAATTTAATTACTTTATTAGCACAATGCTTAAATAATTATAATACTATTACTCATTTTTAACCATAATTACAAACAAAGTCAAATATCCACTCCCCTTCTATTGTGAAACGTGTCGAGGAGGAAGTATGGTAGGTCCCCAAGTGCTTGGCTATACATCGCTTGCCACTGACTCCTTGTATTGCTACAAGTGTGATAAAATATCCACAAATTCGTAATTAAAAGCAAAGTTTGTAATAATTCACCTATCTCTATACAACATTTATATTATATTCCTCAGGTGACCTGATTCGTACGATGCTCAACATAAAGTATATACGACTATAAGTAATTAATATATGTATTACCATATCTTATTTTTATTAGGCACACTGGTAGATATAATAGGCTCTGAATATTTTTGGGCGCTCACAAGAAATGGGAACAAAGTTTGCTGTTAATGAAGGGTTTATTTGCCAATTAGAGTCAGTCTTCATTTGTTACAAAAATATTTTATAACAGCCAAATATATTAATTCTTAGAGTGTACTTTGTGTCATACATTTTTGGCAGTAGGATGTTGATGATTATATTAACATTATCTTTACTTAGAACTAATAAACAGTATGAATAACAGTGCATGTTAAACTATGTAAAAATTACTGTTTGGTAACAATTAGTTATCTTTCGTCAGCAGACATTCCTACAGCGATTAAGGAACTCTTGAGCTAGTGCAATTAGTCATATGTGACTTGAGGGACATGTGCAGCTGAAAGACACCTTTAATGCTGTAGGTCTTTTGAAGATCAATGCTGGAATCTGATGGTAGGTACAACCAGCAGAATGGTTTTGTGAACAGAAGATCTAAATGACAACCAACAAGAGTTTCTATTACTGCGCAAGGGAGAAATATTGAAACAGGAAAGCTATTTCTGCTGATATTATATTGATAATGTTTTGCGTTAAACGTTGCATTCAGTATGTCCAAATAGCATTTTCGGCCCCGATTGGTATCAGAACTTATTATTATTATTTCTGAGTAGAACATCATTTTCATTTTGAATCCACTTATAAACTTAGTCTTGAAATGTACATTTAATAATTAAAATAACAATTAGTTATTTCATTATGCAATAATTCCATACCATCAGAAAGTTGTAAAACTTAAACCTGTAAACGTATTGTGCCATGACATATTGATATTATAATGTTCATTGATACGAAATTCAACAAAGCAAATCAGTTTTGCTACTCTGACGAAATAATAAATATGAACTAAATACTTTAATGCTCTCATACTTCGTAAGTTTGGTATATTTATACGAAACACGTTGTCTAAATCACGCTTAAGATAAATATCTTCTTTATATTAGGCAATATTGCACAAATATAATAATTAAAATTTTTAACAAATTGATATGGTTTGCTGCTTACATTAGTAGACTAGTCCTTAATTTAATATGTAGGCTTTCTGGCACAATTGTAACAAAAAATAATATCTAAAGGATTATTTAAATGCCGCGGCTATATCGTGGTCCAACAATTGTTCATTGTTCGAAATTTTCGGCTATAACATGTAAGTGGCTTAACAATTCCAAAACCTCTACAATATTTTATTTATCTTCAGAAAAGGCAATAACGGCACTCGTAAAGCTCTTTCTGTGGTCACTTCCTGAAGTTTACGTGTGATATAACCTAAAAACAATATTTATTGCTACATATATGTTAGTTAAGTGTTTGTTTGTAAAATTATTGCAAGTTAAGAGGACGTGGTACATAATTCAACGCTAAAAGCATTAATCTATAACTGTAGGTTTCTTGAAGACAATTTGCAAAAGTTAAACAATAGCAATCCTAGACAATAGTTTTAGTCAACTAATTAAACAAAATTGTTTCCAGTGTTACGAACTTCTGAGGCACAATCTCTGACGCCTGAACCTCTTGCATTTAACTGCGGCGCAAGAGATCACGCGTAACGAATTAGTAATTCTGGATAAATATTTGCTCATAAAGTTGGCAATTACCATTATCTAGGAATGTCAATGAGTATTTTATCCATATTGGCTTCGAAAAAAAAAGTAGAAATAAATTGATGTTTTCAGTGTTTATTTATCTACCGTGCACTCTTAAGAAGCAGACCAGCTCGAAACATTAATATCCAACATAGTCATAAATTTTTTTCATGGGAGTAAATTTATGTAATACGTATTTAAGTTTCATAATGGGGTGTTTTCATTAAAGCTATGTTTCAAAATACGAACGAGCTGTATTGCATTTATCGAGGCATGGGTACAAGGGAGTGATAAACTCAACAATGACGAGAATTTAAGGTGCGCTGTCGCCTATCCAGCCGAGCTGCTCATTATGCGTTACATCTTTACGTCGTTTTCCTTTAACACTTTCAGCGGGCATCCCATCATTTTACTCCTCCGTCACTTTTAGGAATGTTCACTGCATGCTTGGAGGCTGTGATATTAAATTATTTTCCAAGTCTTACAACTCCACGTTGGCTTCACCCACAGTACTGGAACGATATTTTGTCGGACCGAAATATGCATGAAAACCGGCCTGACATGTTACAGAGAAATAAACAGAAATGTTTAGAATTTAAGACACTAATATAAGCTGCAAAACGCTTGTTTCTTCCGCTTCTTCTGTCTTAACACCAAACAAATAACGAAGGGAAAAAAACTTCTACGCTCTATGAGAACCAGAAAAAATTGAAATTAGTATTTCCAATCGTAGTACTTAAAAACAATTCAGGTAAGGCTACAGCACATAACCACTGTGCAGTGAAATGTGCGTAAGTTTTAGGTGTCTAGTTAGTCATAATAAAGTAAGTAGAGTACTATATTTGGACTACCCCATATAAAGTCAGAGAAGGATGCTTTTAATCGGATATTTTACATTGAACTCTAAATGACATATATAAAAGCAGTGACACATCATAGGCTTTGTCTGTAATATTTGACCGTTTTAACAAAATGGCTATTACGGGATTAACTAAGACGGCAAATAAGATATTTCAGTTTTTCTAATTTCATATTTATGTAAATAGAGTCGGATTTCTGACGGTAAATGTGGTATAACGGAGAGTCGTAAGTAGATGGGTTTGGTAGGTGCACTTTGGTGGCGCGAGGCGCCGGAGCTCGGAGCCTCGGCCGCCATATTGGATTTTCCCTCAAAATTTCCCTTTTTCCCTCAAAATTTCCCTTTTTCCCTCAAAATCTGCTCATTTTGACTCAAAATTTCCCTTTTTTCCCTTAAAATTTCCCAAATTTCCCTCCAACCACCGAGTCATTGACCCAAAATCGACCTTGACCCTCCGGCTGCTTAAAGCGGCAAACTGACTCAATTTCGCGAGTCAGCTCGAGGCTGTCACAGGGAGCCGCCATTTTGTCGACGCAGCCATCTTGTCTTCTGGAAGGTCATGCTCTATCATTCCTTCTGGGAATTGGTCTAGAACATTCGTCATGGCAGTCGCCATCTTGTATTCTAGATTTAAATGACTAGAATATTCTTATTATTTTGATA
>PNEQ01022097.1:0-60144 GCA_003012365.1 Medauroidea extradentata | reverse complement strand
TTAGTGCTCGCCTACGACCTGAGGGGAACCCCCACAAAAAATTTCACGATTCTAGGTCCAGTGGTTTGGGCTGCAGTTTGATATGTCAGTCAGTCAGTCAGTCAGTCAATCAGTCAGCTTTCATTTATATATATATATATATATATATATATATATATATATATATATATATATATATATATATATATATATATATATAGATTAACATTCGTCTTTCACATACAATTTTTTACAATTTTTATAGAATTTTTACATTTGTTAACGAGCTCTGCATTTAATACAGACAGGTGCTGTGCCCCACAGGCAGTGACTCAACTTCTGGATAAAGAAGAATTAGAGTGGCCACGTATAGAGCACTGGACACGGCTGCACATTGTGCAAACCTCGTCAAAGATTAAGACTATCAAAATTGTCAGGACAGTACAATTCATATTATGTATTAAATAACTATTTATCTAATTTTATAAACATTGCAAAACAATTTTATTTGGTGTACATTTTAACTTGTTACAAATAGTTGATAGAGCCCTTACTTTTTGACAAAATTAAAGACAAAATTCTGTTTTGGATAGTTCCGAAACCACATCGAGTAAGCAACAATCTTAAAGGCCTCGCTCTTTATTTTTCAGTGGTTCCGAAAAAAAAATTAACGCAAATTAATACATATATCAAAAATCAATTCTTACAGTTTTAAGACTTATAATAGCACCGTTTGTGCCTGAAATTTTCTATTGCGATACACCAAATAGATTTTTAGATATTTTCCCCTGAAATATCACATGTTATGTGGTCAAAATAAGCCAAAGTGAAACAAAGTAATTTTTTTTCTAGCAAATTGTACACTATCATTAAAAACGCTCTGACAAAATTGTGTATCGTATGACTGTAAACAGTCTCAAGTTTCTTTCAAAGCATTTGGCTACAAAATATTTGAGTTATTTACAGTTGTTTGAAATAAATGAAAGACCATGGCCTTAACAAGTTTTATTGTGTACTAATAATTTTAAATAACGCCTGTGCGATGCTCAGACATCAACCACTCTACTTTAAGGACGCTGGTGCATGTAAAACAGAAAAATAGTATCTGGTAGTGCAGTCACTGCTATTACCTGCTTGAAGTTACATGTCCTGACAGTTAAACTGGCGGCTGTAATTGCTTATATTCAAGAAACATTTGTGAATATTTTTGAAGTTCACGCACATTTTCAGAACGCCCGCTTCACTAAACGTGTTTCATGTGACACCACAATCAATGAAAGAGAGAATCACATAAAAAAAGCTTTTCTCAATGTTTCTGAGCTACTTACATCACATATTTGACCTTTCAGTATTTGCGTAGAACGAAACGATGGTCTGTGACTTTTCTTTCCCCGTAATGTTTGTGACAAAATTATTTTATAGTTATTTTACACGCAGTAAAATAAATTCTAATCGAAAAGCATATATCTCAAGACATTACTAGTGGCCAGCTCGTTAGTTACCATGAGAACAAAACACTCGTTTGAGTACTTTCCTGTTTTGGTTTTGTAGTTGGCGTAAAAATATGTTCTAGGGAGCTTTGATTCAAGCAAAGTAATTTCTAAACATTTAAAATACAGCTTATACAAATTAAAATGTGTTAATAAAACCGACATACTGTACTAAATCTTTAAAGGTAAATTAAATAACAATCCCCAACCCCCTTAAGAGGCTGTGTCGCCTCTTTTGTTATAGTTATTCATTTTCGTATAGCAAATGAAGGGAGTGACAAATTTCCGACATGTATCTTAGAAGAAACACTTCATTTAACAGTTAGTAGTGTATCACTGGACTTAATTTATACTAGGAGCTATTTAGTGTTTATTACGTGTAGGGAGATTATCTTCTTAAGTTACTATCTAGCTTAATTATTTCATAATAACACTTCAATATTTCGTATGTAATGTGTGTAGTGAAACATACTGTAGCCTAATTAGCCAAGCCCCTATTGAAATACGTTCACACAAATCTTTCCAGATGTTGAATCAGGAAGTAACTAAGAAAATGCAGGTTGAACAGTGCCACAGGCTCTTCAAAGGGGCATCTAGCAGTTGTTTGCGTGGTGGGGTGGGGGGAAGGTTGGCAGCACTCACCTGGTGTATGTCGTCGTGCTCGAGGTCGGAGGTGGCCGGCGACAAGGACCCGGAGCTGCTGAACATGGAGTGGTCGTCGAGGGTGGGCGTGGCCTGACTCAATCCCTCCAGCAGCTCCTGCAACAAGCCACGTCCAACGTGCACACGACTCCTGCCAGCTAAACACTCCCTCCACAGTAGTTTTACACATCAACATTAGAAACCAAGACATTTCACGTGTTCAACGACAAGCGGGATAGACGTCAATGTCCTACGTACACTCAGCTACTTTTGCACTGGTCTCTGCTCCAGCCAGTGGCGTAGCGTAAGGTGTGCTGTGCTAAGCATTGACTATCCACAATTTAGAGATAATTATTAATCGCGGGAAAACTGAACTGTTTTCTGGGTTTCAACGTACGTTCAGCTTACGAAAATATTACTGTATTTCTCTTGAACGTAGAGTTGTTACCGTATTTGACTGAGCCAATGAGAAGCCAGCTAATATAATATTTTGGGTCTTATAATGGTCTGTAAACAACTACGTGTAGTCATGCATGTAACACCCAATCATACATGTTGCAAGAAACTGCGGCAACAATTTTCGCAATATATAATCGTCTCGAACAATACTTAGTTGTCTGTGAAACTATTAGACGGTAGGTGCAGATATATACTCGAGCCAGTAGCGTACAAGAGGCAAGGTACTAATTGTCCAGCCACACATCTAGGTCTCTGCTACAATGCTGTCACGGGCTCAAAGCGTACACAGTCGGTGTTAATACCGCACGCCTTGAAACACAACCACACTAAGCTACTGGTTCCAGTGAATGCCCAGTTGTACTTCTGACTAGGTAGCGCGGGAATCAACGAGTGTTTTCAGGCAGGTCTGACATTGGTTCATAGTCCCCATGGAAGATTTTCACTAACAACGGCCCAATCGCTGTAGTAATTCATGTGTCCAGGAGTTTGAAGTCTAACGTCTTGTTCAGTGGATTCGCGAAATTTCCGTGTATCTATTGTCATAACTAAAGACCTGAAAATTTCGCGCACTCAATGACCAGCCGGCTGCGTTGCACTGTCCTGTGTACCCTACGGCTATATTCACTTTTTTATGAAAGCGCTGAGATGGCTGGCCAGTAACACTCGTTTTAGGAACGGTATTTGTCCGTCTGTCCAGCAACGAAACAAAGTGGAACGTTTATCAGTAGTGACCCGTGTCTTTTGCGAAAAGAATTTCCCCCACTGTGTTTCAGTGTCTGACGTGCACATCTGCAGTTCTGCTTCGTGGTCAGTGATTGGATATTTTAACTTTCACGAGCCTTTGGGATTCTACCGGCAGATCACAGACGTGTGGTGTTGCAGGAAAGTTATTGTATCCGGCTCAGTCAAATGAGATACGGCTCTTCACAAAGACACGTTGCCAATGACTACGAATCAGAATTGCAGATATGCACGTAAGACACTGAAACAAACTGTGGAAAAAATATTTTCGCAAAAAACAGGGGTCCCTACTTATCAGGAACAGTGCTTAGTCATAAAAAATGGCGTCTGCGATTCTTGAAAAAGGAGTGTGTTACACTGCGGTGTGTTTTTCACGTCAGGTGATATGGTATAGAAGAGATGGGAAATTGTAATGTCAAACATAAATAATAACCAGATCCACTTATTTTTAACGAACATAACGTTGCACAAACTAGTTTCAGTGCCTTGTGAGCCCATTGTAGCTCTGCTCCGTGGTAGTAATAGTTGTCATGCAGGCCTGCTATGGGTTCAAAGTTCTCAAGGAAGAGTTCCTGTAACAGTGACTCAATCACGAGTTTAAATAACGTGTCCAGAAGCTTGAAATCCACCATCATGTTGACTGAAGTAAGGGTCAGAAGCGACAACTACATTTAAAAAGTAAAGTAAAAAAAAAAAAGAATAACTATGTCACTATAAATTCAGGTTAGGCCGCAGCTTTCTGGAGGACTGTGACCTCGAAAAACGGAAAAGAGGATTCTAGGGACGAGACCAACGTGGCAACGTTGCGCCACATCGCTCGGTCCCTTCACGGTTGTTATAGTTTGTTCTGCGGGATCTAGTATGTCCACCACTACAATGTTCCACTGACATGTTCTACCCTGGCACCTATCAAGTCTCCGAGGACCGCAGCACAGTCTGTGGCGGGGCACATGTGCAGGGACCACGACTGTCCGCAACAGGGACGAGGACCCATGCCGCAGGGATAATTGAGCCCTGATTAGATTCCAGCCCGCGTGCAGCTGGTGGCGCGGTGGAGGGGGCGGGGAATATAAAATGGTATGGTGTAGAGGGTCTGTGCGTCGCGAAGCTTCCCTCGGGACGACCCAGCCAGGACAGGTGGGTAATTAGTGTGGCTCGTCGCTCTGCAGGAAGGGACGTCACCGCAGGGAATACGAGTCACTAGTCCAGTTACATTCTTTCAACCCAGACATGGAACTACCTCACCCCGTTTGCTATTGCAATGTTTGCCTAGTTTAGAACTACGGCTACGTACCGATACAACTGTCGCTGCTAATTAAGGATGAAACATGATCAGATACGAAACTCATTGTTTCACTAATATTTGCCACCAACACAAATTTTGTTGCAGAAAATAAAATTTTTGTTGAAATACGAACCACTGCAAAGTGGCTTTGCCGCCTAGACACTTTTTGCTTGAAGTAGATATAAATATTATCTTGCCCTGAAAATAGTTCAGCTGTAATCTTAATGGTTAAGTAAAATTTTTTACTTGACGCAAATATTATATTTTCATCACTTATTTAATAACATCAAAGTTATGTTTTAAAGGTTTTTACTAGCTGAAAACGAAATGTCTTTACCGCAAGTTTAACAACGTAAAAAATGTAATTCTTTGCTTTGAAATGTGGTAATGTTCTTCATGATCTTAAAAGGATTAGGCAGCCACTACATTGTGCAGGTACGCAGATAAAAACAAAAGCAGTGCGGAATCACTGAAGTGAACACGTAAGTTTCTGCATTTTGCTGCACGTTTGGGTTGTTTGTTGGGTCACAGTCAGCAATGGTATGTCACTGGCTGACGGCCAGTCAATAAATAGTGTACAGGATAATAACTGGGTGTAGTGTAAAAATACCAACATAACTAGGTTTTCTACAGTCTTGGATACGGGTGGTTCACATTTAGGCTGCCTTAACCACCAAAATAATGTACAAAGTCTTAAGTGCTACATAATGCGAATTCATCTGAAACCAATTTTAACTTTAATCAGCTAGTGTATATTCAAGACACGCAAAACTATGTGCTATCCCGCTTGGAAAATCTAACTAAATGCAAACAAAAGTCTAGAGTATTTGATTGTTGGTTCTGTTTCATGGTTATTGGCGCATGTCTTCGTGTAGAGGCGTCAATAACTTGACTGTGCCAATAAGAACTAGGTTACTGTGATACCACACATTTGTGATCTGTGCGTAGAAACCAAAGACGTTAATATTGACCAATCATTGACATGAAGCAGAGCTGCAGACGTGCACGTAAGGCATTAAAACAAATTGTTGCACAATTATTTGACCAACGACCAGCGGCATTGCATAAGCCGTTGTCACCGTTCGCTCACGTGATGCGACAGCTGCGCTGGTATTTCGTCAATGTGTAACGTACGTAAAAGAAACACAGTCATTCCATCTTGTAGTGTTTCATGGACTCACCAGAATACGACAACTTATTGGTGGAAGAAAGTCCTCAAAAAGTATATTCTGATAAAGTATGTTACAAAAACGAAAAGAGTTTATGTCGTTCTTTCCTGGGTAATTAAAAAAAAAAAATTTTGCTCACGCCTGAGAATATTTCTATTTCGTACTCCTGTTTGTATTCATTTTCCGCGCGCAAAATTTCATACCGTGACAGAATGAAAGAATTTTGCAAATTAGTCGATAAAAGATGAGTCAAAGTTTAAAAATGAAAATAAAAATTATATTTTTATGCACAGAACTACTGTTCGAAATTCACTGTCAACAAAACTATATGTATGTTTAGGTTTACACACAAAGACTTATTTTCTGCGATTTTATTTATATTTGGCATTTCAAATCAAACCTGCGACGTCGTGGAATCTTTTGGCAAACAACACGAATTTTCCGGAGTCATAGCCTGCATTTTAGCAATGCTCTTAACATTTTCGATTGTTGGTCTCGTCTCATATCTTAAGTATATAGCCGAAATTTGACCAATATGCATGGGACGGTATACTGATATTTACACCCACTGAATCAGAAGAAACGAAAACTTAATACTGAGTACGAAAAAATATTATACAAAAAATCAGTCATGCCATATTAAATTCTACTACTATATTTAAAATATTTTAATAGAACTGAGAGATCCAAAATTGCTTACAGAGTCTGAAGAAACTTGCCGTATACGGAGATCCTTCCGGAAAACGTCTGAATATCTGACTAGAAACAGACTCACATGTACGTTCGAAGTTTCAATTCGCACATGTATCTCTACAGTGAATATATTTTTAGAAGAAATGTGTTCTCGATGATATTTAGACAAATTCAGGAAGAAATAAATACTACGTTTTCTTTCTGTGGCCTAATTATTCCGCGTGAGTGCAGTTTTATAGCTGCAAGTCTGCTGCCTTATTGCCTTCTGCTTATAGAATCACTGACGTATTTGTGTCTGTGCAAGTGTTTTCTCTCGCTTCACTTCTCGTATTGCTGTAAATATCTTTAGTTAGGTGTGGTAGTTGTACATCCACGGTTAATTTTCAGTAACATAATTGACTAATGCAGCACGACAGATGAGAAGTTGTTACACTTACTGCTAGTTACTGATTGTTATTCTGTGAGTTTTTTTTTTTTTGCTTAATGGTTGGTACCTAATTCGAAACTTACAATAAAAACTACCAAACTAACATTACATACACGTTTAATTTTCGCAATAATTATCACTGTGGCTGCAGCAGATTCACCGGTAGCGAAAGTGATAGGGCTCTAAGCGCTGGGAATATCGGCGATCGTTATACGTCAGCTAATGAATAACGACACCTATCAAAGGGAAATCATTTCGGCCGCTCGTAGCTGCTGGCCCCGATTATCGCAACCATTCATTCCGTTTCAATTAGAGGGAAAAATGGATAAAGAGATTGAAGCCACGCTTTAATTACAACTGGAATAGTCCGGAGAGTTTTTGCCCCTGAACCCAGTCATATCTGCAACGTACACAACAGATATTCTAGAGCATTCGTCTAGAGGCATCACTCATTTGACTTTGCCTATGAGAATAACGTCACTGCGACACCAACCGTCTGCAATTTGCGGGTAGATCACAAATATGTTGAGAGTTAAACACAGCCAATCACCGACCATGAAGCAGAGCTGCAGGTGTGCACGCGAGGCACTGAAACAAAATGTTGTGTAATTATTTTCCCCAAAAATCATTGCCTCTAGTTATGTCACATGATGCGAGGCGAATCTAATAAATTTGGGGGATAAATATAGTTCCATCACACGTATGTACTTCAAGTATTGTCGGTTTCCATATGCAGCTGTCAAATTTTTAGTAGATTCCTCGAATATTGTGTATGACTTGAGGATGACGCTAACGAGACTGCAATTTCAACAAACAACCACATTACTGAACGTGTTACGCAGAATTATATCATCCAGTCGCAACGAGTTCGTGGAGTTACCAATGATTATTTCTAAAATTCTGATACTGAGAAAGTTTCATTCGTATAGTAGAATGTGTTTACTGTCTATAATTAAAAATACTATGTTCAATAAAACACACTTATATATGATCTAAAAACAAATTCATACGAACAAAACATGATTAATGTTCTAGACATACGTCACTCCGGAGCTACGTAATCACAGAAACCCCGAGAAGAGGTCGTAGAAACACACGCCGGAAAAGAGCAAGAGGTAAGTAATGTTAAAAGACACCTATACAAAAAAGAATCATGCAAAATAACTCATAGTTATATTAAGAACCTAACGAGACCAATATTACACATCAAGCGATTCTGCACCGAGGAATTTGTTTTAGCAGAACCGCAAAGAAAGTTTCATAAAGCAATGTGATTTGTATTTTTTTTCATCACAGTATTTAAATTCAGTCGAAATGGTTGAAATCTAATTTTGTGTGTACAGAGAAAAAAAATACTTTTACAAGAAGAAGGTTGTTAACTAACTTCAGAACTTTTACCAGTCTATAGGCACTACGCATAGAATGACGTTGGTCATTAAAGTAGTGTTAACTTTCCAAATACCTGTGAGAACTAGTGGGATATATTTTTGTAAGCAGAGTGTTTCAAGTGAAACAAAATAACCAGTGTCTGCTAGAGGGTTGTTAATGTAGAGGACACAAGTTGCCGAGAATTGTACACTCGTGTGAACGCACCGCCGTATACCAATGATCATAAAATATCTACTGACTTCTTATTGTTTTGTGACCAGTTAGTAATAAGCGGCACATACATACCAGCGTGTCAGTGGCTGTAGCGTCAACTACCGTACAACCCTATACAGTTCTCTGCAACTTTGTGCCCTGCCTGGCAACAAGCACAGAGCCGCCTCTGAAAATAACCTTCGACGGAATGACACATTTTACAGAATGTAACTCTACAAAAAATTTCTTGGAAACAGGTTGCCAAATAAAAAGAAATTGAAGCAGTTCAAACAATTGTAAAATGCACAAGAATTTATTGGTAAATGTACAATTACTATTTGGAAATACAGAAAAATGTTTGGAACTATACAAATATATTTGCATATTTACAGTCAATTCTTGTCATGTATAAAATATTTTTTGTAAACTTACAGAAGTTTTTTTTTTAAACTAGTTCTCAAAGTTTTTTTTAATGTGTAAAGTCCGCAACAAAGAAAGCTGCAAAGCCTTCTCAATGAGGTGAATATATGCGTTTAAATGCTCATACGCACACATGTATACTGTGAAAAAGAGAGAGAGCGAAGAGAGCGTAAAGATGTGTGTGTGGTTGTTTGCGAAGTTTTTCGTCAGCGCTGGTGAGAAGTCTTATGAGGTGAGTGTTACAGCAGCGCCGGAATGAAAGGGTGGGGACCGTCGAACAATAGCATCTTGTATGACACGAATTTCACATGATAACGTCAGGGTCGACCCCGCTGATAACGGAACCCGGAACGCCTTGTTGGGAGACAGCACTCTAGCCGCCCCGACAATAAGAGAAAAACAGGGAAGAAGAAACTGTTTAATCCACTGAAAAAACAACGAATGTAAATACTTTTTACCTAAGCAGATCACGACGCAGCTGCTCACTGTACCCGTGCTGTCTGCACGAAAGCTGCTTCTGGCTGATGGACGGAACGTAATGCATACTAAACAACGGCGTGGGGCGGAATGCAAACAAAGCTCTCACAGAATGTTCTCGCTGTCTCGTCGCCTGACAACACATCACAAATAGTTCTCCCAGTCCGTTGCATTCGGTTCCAATTCACAGCTACAACCCAGTGCTCTGCACGTTGAAAGCCATTACAGGAAAATGCTGAAGAATCTGTTTCATATTCAATTTTTTTTGTAAAGGCTGTCTTCTGTTACACTCTTATACACGAAGCTTATTTGTATTCGTAAACCGTAATCAGAATGTTATATATATTTTTTAATGCTATAATGGAATGGTATATGGATTTAACACTGACATTGTGAACCGCCAAAGTACCTACTTTGGTTCAGATCGGCTGACGAAGCACAAACTCGAATTACTTTGAAAACAAGTATTTTTGAGAAAAAAAAGTAACTGATTTTATCGAGAACTGCTGTATAAATTATATAGGTTCCTTGCTGGATAATTTAAGTTTATCGAGTTTGAAAATTTTAAGTGCAAGTGTTCAACGAATTTTCGGATAAACAACACGCATACCAACGCATTCACGTCAAGGAAAAATGATCTCAAAAGTACTTATTTACACTTGGTACAACCAACAGTGACTTAACAGTTGTAATATACAGAAACTAAGAATGAAGACTACTTAATTATATCATATAATTGTAGATAAATGTATAAATATGTATTATGTAATTTATATGACTTATCTAACATCTTTGTGCCTTTATATGTAAAAAAAGATCATACGGGTGCAATAAAACAAACAAAAATGCAAAGTTGGAGAAGAGAGATTTGTTCAGCGCATAAAAGCGAGATCTTGAGTGAGTATGGAGCAACGAGGGGAGTCAAGTGTGTGAAGAACAGGGATAACCTGAGAAAACTCACCGGCCAACGGCAACACCTACGACGTTGCTCACGCGTGAAAACTGGAACAGATTCCACAGCAGTCGAATACGGATATATGATCTGAAAGTACGGTAAATATCTACACCTCCAAATCAGTTGGTGCAACATATTGTCAACAGTTACATGCTTGTAACCTACTGCAGAAACGGAAGGGCATTCAACATAAGATTGTAAGTCCCATAACGACTCGTTGTGCAGGTTAGACCAATCAGCGCAGGTCTTGCTTAGTCATTTCCCCACCCACTGCGAGTTTAGTTGCGGTGTTGTCGTTGTAGGGCCCAGTGGCTGGAACACTCGTCTTACACCAAGGCGAGTCTAGTTACATTCCCGAGGGGGTCGACACCATTATTTTCACATGTGGGAAACTATGTAGGCGTTGCCGTATTCCGTCAACCATCCATGTTAGGGCTTAATTTTTTGTCATCCCTCACAGAAGTCTACCTAGCCATTGGGTATCCTCCCCACACATTAGCTATTTTGAAGTTTAGCAATAAGATACATAATTTTAATTTTGATTAGTTTAGGTTACTTTAAAATATAGACCACATCTCAGGCGCTGAATCAAAGAAAAAATTGTTAGGTTAGAACACTACAGCAAAATAAATACGTGGCACTGAAACTTCCCGCGTCTGCGAAGGACAGCACACACGTAGATTCTCGTTTCGCTTCAGTAAAGTAACAAGAATTCACTAACTGCCGTTATTTCTTTAACAACAGTAACAACAAACAAATATTTTTGATGTCTAAAATTCTATACAACAGTTAGGGTTAACGTACCATACCATACATTTACGAAAAAGAAAAATTATGACACACAATACAAAAAAATCAAGATGGCGACGATCTCACAATCTCACGACGGTTAGACAACAATTGAAAAATGTTTCATTTGATTAGCATTCGAATGTACGATAGCTAATTTAATTTTTAATCCGTGGCTTCTCACGGAGTCGTACGCAATGGCGTCGGCAAAGCTAAAATTAACCAACCTTGACTTAAAGTATTCAATAGGTTAAAAACCTAAATGCAAAGTCAAGATGACCGTTTGCAAATAGCCAGCTGATTTTGCATGTTACACTGAAAAGTGTTTATTTCTAAGTGTATTGAAATTTTACATTATTATGATTTCATTAAAATTTAACGTGTGTCTTAAATGTACTCGGTAAACCTTGTAAATAGTGTTAGGTAAGTATTCGTAAAGGAACAGTACGTTTCGTCAATAGAAGACGTAGCTGTTTTTATGCAAAATATTGTAGTATACGGCAATTATTTTTAACGTTTGAGCTTATTTTCAGAATATTTCCGTGATATGCTTGTATGGTAAATACATGGTAAAACATGTTTCACATTCGAAAAAAAAAAACTTAATTGTTTTTAACTATAGTTACTTAAACTTGAGGTTTGTGTTGTGTGTAGGCCTTACTCTAGGCACTAATGTATCTCGAGTTACGGCGTGCACGTTACAGCCGGCTATAAATCGACGCCAAGCCCTGGTGCGAGGGCCGGGCCCCGGGGCGACGTAGGAAGAGCGGAGGTCACGTGATGGAAGGCGTCACTGTCGCGAAGGTAGGCGTCGTTTGTCTCGCGCCGAGAGCTGCACTCCCGCAACCTGGTGCAGGCGAAACTGTTTGATGGACTGTCCAGGGCAAGCGGCGGCTTACATCAATCTGAGCGACGACTAGCTCTTTTTACACCCCACATGTCGCTGGCATCGGGCCATGGTGAGGTGACAACGCAATGACTCACCTTCACCTCAGCCTGTTATATCTTCAACATGACGAGCCAGTATACGTCCACAGCTGACCGGCCAAATAATCTGCTTTTGTTACAATAGTTTCATGCCGCACTTAAGAGTGTGTGGTAGAAAAATAAACACCGTCAACTACAATTTAACGGGTGAGATGAAGAAGGAAAATATCCCGCTTCATCCAACTTTCGGGAAAATGGGAAAAACTGTTTTGCCACTAAATTATAAGTTAAAAGGGAACATTTACAATGACACATTGGTTCGTTAGGATTTAAGGAAATTGAATATTATCTGAATAACGTAATATATTTTATGTACAAAGTTCAAGGAATGTTTTCATTTTTGATTTCAAGTAGTTCAGGGGACTTAGAAATTCCTTATTACAGTAATTTACAGACTTGTTTTCATAACACAAGTGCTGTTAATTACAAGACTAGTATGTTCTATGCCATCACACCTACATTATACTAATCCCACATTTACAATGTCACTGCTGTACATTCACAATACCATACATTACATAAACAAATAATACACTACTGGAGCGACTTTCGCGGCGAATAGCCAATCATGCGATAATGCGGAGGTTAAGAAGGGAATGTTTTCCTTTTATAACCTATTTTAACATACTACGTCCTGTAGAGGTGTAAAGAATCATGGGATGTTTTCTTTCTTTATCTCAATTGATAAAGCTACATAGAAAATACAACGTAGCTATCTCAGTTCATTTGTGGTAAAATGTGGAATGTTTTCATTTTTCATTTCACCCATTCAACTGAAATATAAACGTTTTTGAAAGTCAATAAAGAAAAAAATACAAAAATAGCAATAATAGATAATGATATTTAGCAACCTTATGAGCAAATATTTACCCGGAACATGTATTTACTAAGCGTCATCTATTGCGGCGCAATTAAATGTACGAGCTTCCAGGGCCAGAGATTGTTCTTAAACTCATTACTCGAGAAAAATGTTTGTTCGGAATGTAGGCAAAAATCAGTGTCTAGGATTGCTGTTTTTTTTTTTTTAATTGGCTTCGAGAATCTGACGTTTTTAAGCTAATGCTTTTAGCGTTGAGTTATATACCCATGATGCATGCCCTCTTAAGCCACGCCTGGTAGTTTTACAGTGATTATGAAAATGTTTTTTAACAACCTAATCACCAGATTGAAGAATCCGTACATTGTTTTGTCACGAACATAGCATAATTTGAACGTGGTTTTTTTTTGTGGCAGCAAACGTAATAGTTTTTAGATGTTTGCATCCAAAAGAGTATCACAAATTCTGTTAGGAAAATAACCCAATATAAAACAATATATAAGTTTTTGCGAACGAACGGTGCATTATTTTACAAACCGTCTACACAGAAGTGTGCATCATATGACTGCAATTAGTTTTGAATGTTTCAAAATATTCCTTTTAGAAAGTTTTTTCACCGATATGTAAAAAAAAACTACCTATCATGGCCTTCAACGCACCTTCTGGGCCACAGAGTGGAACGTATTGCTATTGTGCCTGCGTCAGAAATACTGTTTAAAAAGACAAAAAAGATCGCCCTGAGTCCACCCAGTGCTGAAAGTGCGCTATGTGGAAACTGGATTTTATATCATCATTGAAAAATTCGTTTCGCCATTTCGGAACTCATAACACCCAGTAATTTTGGTTGCATTATCAGTATTACCCATCGTTAGTGAGAACATTGACAGTATGCATTTAAATGTAGAGGAACACTTAGACGGAACTTTACGAAAATAGAATACGCGGACGTTCAACGCTTTCTTCTAAACGACGCAGCAATAGTCACGTAGTGAAGTAAAGAGTTTGATAGCCTTACAGATTTATCTTCCATTAACAACTTATTTATTTGTGTAGTTCCAACTAGACATTGTGTAGTTCGAACCAAATAATTTGGTTTGATGCTTTTGTCAATATTTTTCACGTTAAGGCTAGAGTCAGAAACTGAGCGGTAACAACGTCTGCTTTTTTGTTTAATAGGACTAGATTACCGGAATATGTGCTCGTCCTCATAAGCTAAAATTATCTTCGTCGTTCGGATCAATAGCGTGTCGACCTGATTTAATACAATGATCAGACTGCAATTCTACATGATCCGGTATCGGGATAGTATTTCATCGGGTCGGAAGGCATTTTTGCATGTACAACTGAACTGCATTGTTTGCTGTGAAGTCGGAAACGGATCTGGCTGTATCCGTTCGTGTGTAACGTCTCTACAGCTCCACGTCTCTGGCATGTAAAGAGACCTTTTGTGAAATGTGCGGGTTATCATTTATTTATTTCGTCTTAATTTTACATGGGAAAGTTAAGACAAGCGCCATTTCTTTCATTTAACCATAAATAAACCTAACCAAATTAACAAAAGTGCAAAATAATGTAACGTATTCATACCACATAACAAAACAATTTAAGAGACAACAAAAAATGTAATACACGTTATACCAAATAAGCTTTAAGTTACAAATATTATATTTACACTATTTTATAATTACTCTGATTACTAAACAAGCCTAAATTTACAATTTTAACGATGTAAACTTGTTAAAATTTAGACTATACACAAATTAACTGTTTAAGGAGAGACAGAGAAAGGAAAATATTGCTACAATAAATACACAATTTAACACAGGCACAATAAGTTATATTATTATACTACTGTCATTCTACAATTTAGAAAGCAGTACAAGAACTTTTATTTTTTGACTATTGCTTATAAACTATTAATTACTAATAGTTAAACATTAGCAGAAAATAAATTTTTTCAACATTGTAAGCAACATTTTGCCATTGTAAAGAGTATATGGTTGATAATTATATGCGCTGGAATTTTGTACATTTGTACGCTTTGTGCAAGTTGTTATGTTAACCGACGGCTCACTACGGAAATATATTTGTTCACAAATATGTCAAAAAGTGTACCTAAAATTGCTTGTACTATTTTTCATGCTGACCTCCCAAACCCTTTAAATTTCAATAAACAATTCAGAGTTTACGTATGGCACATACAACCTGACATTTTTGACATGAAAGTACGTACAGATAATTGGTTTCAGCTAAAATATTTGAAACACACAACAAATTGGGTTCTTATTGAGAAACTTTTTTCAGTTGTATGGACTGTATAAGTTACCGTATGTTTTCTAGTACCATGTAAGTTACCTTTAAACGATTCCTGCATTGGGTTCGTATTATTAAAGAAAATAGTTTTTTTTTACGTACGCTATTGCTGGCGAATATTGCCGTATTGCAAAAATCACATTAAAACAAAAAACAAAGAAAGAAAATCCAGTGAGCTGTAGTCAACAGAATAAAACATAGAGGTATTTCCTGAAAGGAATGTAGTCATATCCCAGAAGACGACACAAAGACAAAACAGATTTAAAACAGCACAAAATTAATTCCCAAGTGTAATAAAGCCGACTGGAGAAATACGACACAAAAAAAAATACAGACGTAAAAAATAAAACCCAGCAAAAATGGGGTGCGTGACAAAGGCACCAAATGGATGAACAACGACGACAACACAAATAACGAGAGACACGAATGGATGTGAACACAGACATGACACAGCACAGACAAAAACAGACGAGAAAATAATAGGCTTCTCAAGACAGCAACAGATGCGACGTTTCGGGAACTGTTATCTGTTGCCGTCTTCAGACACATGCCCGCCTGTGTCCCGAAACGTCGCATCTGTTGTCGTCTTACAGTTAAAAACAATTACGATTATTACTTAAATGTTTGTTAATACGGAATTTCATTTTACGGAAGTTTAAGAAAAATTTAATTTTTAAAATTATTGATCTAGCTACCTTTGAATAAATAAACGGCAACGTGCAATCAGTGGCGGCTCGTGGGTTGTTGCCAGATGGGGCTGCAGTACAGTTTTGACGAACGCGCCGTAGACCAACGACCATTAAATGTTTTCCGGCTACTAGAAATTTTGTGAACACGGAGTAGTAAGGAGCACCAGCACATCAGCGTGTCAGTGGTTATAGAGTCAACCAGCGCACAGACCTGTGTAGCTGTTGACAACTGCAGCCCCACCTGGCAACAACCCACGAGCCGCCACTGCGTGCAGTATATATCGCTGTAACATTTTACAACAAAAGGAAACATGGAAAGGAAACAGACGCCGTTTCGAAGGTATGACGCGCTTTCCCCAATTGAAGCCATGGTACCCTTTCATGTTTCCATCTTTATTACAGTTCTTCCCATTCCTACCACCCACACAAAACCCTGTGAAGAGATAGCTTTACAAGGCAGTAGCTTTACCCTGTCTGATTTTTCTTCCGTGCACCACTCCCGCCATTATCAGACATTGGCGTTCGAAAATTTCGGAGTGAAATCTGTTTTCTTGAAACCTCGGAAACATTCCGGCCATTTAAATTTGTTTAATGTTAACTGTGGTATTTCTCAAATCGTTTCATTTCCTAAACAGCGTGGCGTTGTAATTTTCTTATGGGGACTATGAATTATGAAATTGTTTGAAAAATCCAATTTTTATGTTTTTGCGGATTATTAATCTTGAAAATGTTAGCTTTAAAATGATATATTACACATGGGGTAAATATTTATACTATTTTATTTAAAAAAAAAATAATTTTTAAGTTGTGATTTTCAGAAAAAATATATCAAAATATAAAAAAAATAAATTTCAATGTTCAATTACTTTTTCTTGTAAAATGCTATAACACTGGGACTTTTATTGTTAGAGAGAAAAATTTTTCCTCTTTCGACGTTGGTATTGGAAAACGATGTTTAGGCTGTTGTTTGTTTACAGCTGCTAAATACACACTGGAGTTTAAAATATCGAAATATGTTAGTATAGGAAATTATTGAAAAATAGATTTTGTTGTTTTTGCAGATTACGTATCTTCAAAGCGTCATATACCACATATATGGTAAATACTAATATAATTATGGTATAAAAACTATTAAAAAGTTGTAATTTTTAGAAAAAAATCACCAAACAATGAAAAAAAATACTTTAAACTTTCAAAAACGTTTTCTTGTGAAATGCTATAACATTGGGACTTTTATTGTTAGAGGGATATTATTTCTTCTATCGATGTTGGTATTGGAAAACAATGTTGAGAGTGTTGTTTGTTTACAGCTGCTAAATACACACTGGTGTTCACAAATAGGCTAAGAGTTTTGAACTGTTCAAGGTGTTTCTATACAAGCAGAGTGCAAATAACTAGAAGTAAGAGCCGCATGGTTTTGAGGTTATAAATGAACCAGTTGAGGTTAGTTTTGACAATAAAGTTCTTCGGTGTTCATCTGAGAAGAAACTCAATGTAGATGCTTACAACACATTCGAAAATAATTGTGACTCAAATGAAATTATTAATTTACCCGAATTTACAAGAAGCTATTCAGAAGTTTGTTGTTTGTAAAAGTTGCAGTGGCACTGTTTCCCTTTGTTCAAAGAGAGGTGTTGGCCTTGTCTGTGAATTGGTTTTACAGTGTAGTGTGTGTGAGGAGAAACTGGAGTTTTCTAATAGTAAGAAACATCATTATTCTAGAGAAAATAATAAAGTAAGTTATGATGAAATTAATTTCAGACGGGTTTAAGGATTGCGTAGTATTGGAAAACGAGAAAAAGCTGGCGAGAAGCCCTGTGGCGATCTAAATTTACCTAAACCTCCATCAAAGGTTCAACATTACGTAAGCGTTTTAGGTTCTGTTGTTGAGGATGTATGCAAGGATTCTATGAAATCAGCTATAGAAGCATCAGTGGCACAAAATAATAATGATCGGGATTTGACAGTTGCCCTCGATGGGTCGTGGCATCGTAGAGAGCATGTTTCACTGCGCGGTGTTGTAACATGTACGAGTGTTGATACTGGTAAAGTTATATATGTAGACATTTTATCGAAGCACTGTACACGTTAAGATAAACTAAAAGGTCAGCTTGAAGAAGCATGCAGTGCAATCTAAAAAGACACTAGTGGTGGCATGGAGGTTTCTGATGTTGTAAACATTTTCAAACGACCCATATCACAGTGCAACGTACAATATACAAACTATTTAGGCGATGGTGATTGCAAGGAACACAAAGCTGTTCTTCAGGCTGCCCATTACGGTGATAAAACAGTATCAAAATTAGAGTGTTTAAGGCATGTACAGAAGAGGATGGGTACTAGACTGAAAAATTTGAAAACCAAAAGGAAAGAAACTAGAAGATGGCAAAATTTATGGCGGCCGAGGACAAGTTACGAATTCAGCCATAGCGGACATTCAAAAATATTATGGTTTGGCAATAGGAAGAAACTCAAATAACCTTCAAGGAATGTGTGTGTGAGAGAGATAGAGAGAGAGAGTGTGTGTGTGTGGGCAGAGTATTTCCATTTACTATAATAGGATGAAGACCCCCAGCACGGACTCCGTCCTAAGGGTTCAGAAAGTTGGTGCAAATATCAGCGTGCGAAGAGTAAAGGTGAATGTTATAAACATGTTATTTTCACCTTCCTCGTGCCGTGGTTGAAGAAATGATGCCCATATTTAGAGACCTTAGTGAGCCCGAGTTGCTCAAGAAATGTTTACATGGAAGGACACAAAATCCAAACGAGAGTGTAAACAGTGTTATCTGGAACAGACTTCCCAAAACTACATTTGTTGGTATCCGCACCTTGCATTTTGGAGTGTGGGATGCTGTTGCATCATTCAATGATGGGAATTTGGTGATGTGTTATGTGTATGAAATACTGGGTTTCCCTCCTGGTATAGGTAAACTGTGTGAAAGCAATGAAGAGACTAGACAAGTACAGGATAAACGAAGCAAAGCGTGTGTTGAAAAATATTGAAATGAAAGCCAGGCAAAAGAGGACTGCAGCATAAAGGAAGTTGGAGGATCTGTATGAGCAGCAAGAAGACCCGGATGAGACATCATATGGAGCTGGAATGTCTTAGAATGTTGAGCTATGTTATATAGCTACAGTATTTACTTTGAATGCATTTTTCTCGAAACATAGGTTTTTCTCTGCTAATGCCACTTTTTCTTAGTAACTATTGGAGATATAACAATGAAATTCGGAACATAAATTACTTGTAAAATTATGGAACTTTCAACCCAAGATTATATTCCTAAATTAAATTGAAAAGATGTATCAAAATTAATTTAAAGTTTTTTTTTATTTTTAATACAACACAATACAATATCCCTGGGTCTATTTTACTATTAAGATTTCATAAATATGTGAAAAAAATTCAACATGCTATGACGAAAAGTTCCTGAGAAAATGGGACATTAAGATGCTAATTTTAACATTGTCAAGATAGGACATTCCCGGTCCCCTTAAAGGCATACTTGGTACTGTTTTACAGTGACCATCACGCCTCAGGACTAGCAAATTTCGTGACTTCAATGACTTGCAGGCTAGAATACATTGTACTATGCATACTCAAGCCCCGTGTATTCGTTTATTGTCTGTTGTTCCACTGAGTAGCAACTAGTTGACTAATGGTCAGGGCTTGAGTATGAATAAAACAATGGATTCTAGCCTGCAGGTTATTGAATTCGCGAAATTTTCCAGTCCCTGGTTGTCACTCGGGTAGCAGGGCTGATTTTTTCCCATGTATTACTGGGTATGCATTTTCAAAAATTCATTCTGGGTCAATCCAACGTCTTTTTGCGGTACTGAACCGCCACTCGAACTGTTCACTCAGTACGAAAGTTTTGTTCTCGCGTACGTTGGAGTAGAATGAATATCAAGGAATTAAGCCGACAAAATTGTTCTATCTCTCGAGGAAAATGTATTGTTTTGATGAACAAATGATAAGGTCGATATAAAGTTTGTGGTATTAAATAAATTGTTGAATTAACAATCGTAATGATAAAGTCACCAATGTAATTTATTTGCTTCTACCATAACATTTTGTTGGTGTTAATATAAACATATATTTGCTTGATTAAACTCAAATTTTCGATACGAGTTATATATAATAAAATATGCGTTTAAATTTTACGCTTAAAATATTTGTTCATATTTAAAACACGAACACTAGATTGTTTATACTAATTCTCCTTATTTACGTCATCTATATGATTCAGTTACCTTATAGATTTTGTTAAATTTGACACTTTGACGTGTTCTAAATAACGAAACGATTTGGTTGGTAGCATCGAAGCGTGTCCGTTGGTCGTTCATCTAATGATGATTCTTTGGTATGGAAGGAAAAAGGAAGTTAATTCACACATTGGAGTTATAAGGCACGATAACCTTTTTAAGGAACGTGTAATAAATATGTAGATCACGTATTAATTTTAATCTACTTTTGTTCGGAAAAGTTAGGTAGAATTTTTTGTTGCTTTTATTGTGCTGTACGTCTCATCGACAGCGAGGTCTTTAAAGAGGGTTACACACAACTACACTCAAGGACAGGAACTGTGAAGGGAATCAGCCATGGCCTACATTAAGGAACCATCAGAACATTCACACGACTAGAGCGATTTCGCGAAACCACGGAAAACCGAAATCAGGATTGCCGGGGCTGGGGATCAAACCCGGGTCCTCCCGCATTCAAATCCAACCGCATGACCATAGCGCAATCTCGCACGCTCTGCTAGGTTGAATGTCTGATGAAAACTAAAATGATTAAAAGTATATGTCGACGAGTACACACAAGTATAATTTTAAGTTCCTATTTCATGCAGGTATATTTTGGCACGTATTCCCTGTACAATCCTGTAACGGTTCATGAGATTAAAACTTTGTTGTCGACCAGTACTACGGATTTGTTGAAAATTATGAAAGTTGTAAATAAATCACTGTCTCAGGTAGGCATTTTGCGATGATGAAGTGGGTATGAACATAAATGATGCGATTCAAGTGTAATAACGTAAAATTTTTTAACTGTACTTGAATGTAGAAAAATAAAAGAATGTAATTTTTAAATTTGTTATGTTAATCTGGGGGTTAAGAGCGTGGCTGCCAAGCTGAATGATGCAGCTACGAATCCAGGCGTAGCCATGTAATTATTTTCTTTAAATAATTACTCTTGATAAATATTTGAGTAATAGTTACAATACAAAACGTTAATGTAAATGATTACAACAAATAAACTAATTCAAATATCATCAACTTACTAATGAATGCGTCCCCACATGAAGTATGTTTGATGTAACGTTATCTGTAAGATATCAACATTATTTAATTAAAACTAGAAAAATATTTCAAACAAATAATTTGGTTGCAATAAAACATTCACATGGCTGCCAGTAAAGAAATATTCAATAGATTGTTTCAAACAAGATTTGTTAGGTTTTACAAAATCTTTCCTCAGTGTGATGACAATGCCATACACCGACGAAAGATCGATGAGTACGAAAATAATAATAGTATTAATTAAATTAGGTTTTAATTTCTGTAACTAATTCTATTCATATTTTCTAGCCCAAAACATGTATTAAAAGTGCATTAATTTCAAGATATATTCAGATTCAACGACAGTGAAACTTAGTCACAGGATAAAACTACATTCCGAAATTTTCAACTGTAAAATGCCTGCAAGTAAATTTGTACAACCGCATCCTTCACGAAAGAATGAAGTGGGTAGTACGGAAACGATAAGTCGCTGCATGTTGCCCAACCTTCCCGTAAATACCAATCAATATATATTATATTATAACCGTTTCAAAACAGCCCACTTATCCTCTACCCAACATGATAGGCACATGATTACAAAACAAAGGCAATCTTACACCGAACTCAGATCGAACGGGTAATAGATCACTGAAAAAACATTATGTTGCATAGTTAAGACTAAAATTAAAAATTAAAAAAAAAAAAAAAAAACCGACTCACAGGATACCTACTAAATTTCAAATCGATCAGACCAGTAGAACTGCTCACATTCACAAAAAAAAAACTAGAAAAGAGCTGATGATATTTAAACAGCTGAAAAGATTTCCTTGAATGACAGCTAAGAACACCCTCGGTCAAGTCAGCTTTCAAACAAAAAAAAAACGTATCAAAATAGGTTCATTCGTATAGGAACTGCGATGCCACAGGCAGACACGTCAAACTTATAACACCCCTTCTCTTTGCGTCGGGGGTTAATATAACTAGATTTGATTGGAACAACCGAACAATATGTTTGTTTGTGTGCAATTGGTATGTTGTTGTTGAAATTAAATTAAATTTTGATGAAATTACAAAATTTTGTTGCCCTAATGCTTAACATTTGGTAGGCAAAACCACATATTTGTATGGCTATACTCTGAGTTTTGTTTTGAATCATGAAAAAAAGTATATAAAGACTACAGCCTGGGATTTATGAGCTAGAACGTTTTAACACATCAATCACGACTAAACTGAACTGGCAAAGAACCTCATGTAAAACAAGCATACTGTTGTGAATACAAGCCAAGGCATACCCAATCATAAAGGTGCGTTTGTTACATTTATGTCAATCAAATATTTATCTGTCAGTTGTAAGTATTTTCTAGACACAGAACCAAACCTTTCATTCAGAAAACAAAATATTTTTAAGCAGAAATATATATTTGCTTGTCATACAGAAAAAAAAAAACAATCAGTATACATATGAATGTGTATATGAATGTGTGTATGTAAAATTAAGGAAAAAAAAACATAACATAGCATATTTTTTGCCCGACAAAACAACGTGCTTCTTAGGCTTTAAAATTGTAATTTTGATGAATGTAGTGGTTCAGACCACTTTTGCAGTGTGAAGTATATATTATGACGTCCACAGGGTTGTCCGCATTCCTTCTCAATTCCTTTAATAACTTCCTTTTTGCTAGAATGAACTTCGTGTTCACATGCAGCAAAAAAAAAAAAACATATTTTCTCAGCGGTATGTTTTGTATCGTTAAAGTCATGTTCGTATACTTGAACTCGTCTAGAAATATAAAAGTTAGTTTTACGATTGTGTTTTATTTTTTGTGGGTTTAACGCCGTTTATAGCTCTTGCTGGGCGAAATGAAAGCGTTTTATTGCACTGAGGGGGAGGTTATATCGATTTCTAAGACGGAACAGAGGTATCTGCACAGAATACATTTACCAATGTCCTCAAGTCCTTTACAAACTTCTAAGGTATAGTATAAAGTATGTAGACTCCCTGAACACTGTACTACCAAATTCATTGAATGTCTACATACTTTCTTTCTTTCTTTTTTTTTTTTTTTTTTTTTTTTTTTTTTTTTTTTTTTTTTTTTTTTTTTTTTTTTTTTTTTTTTTTTTTTTTTTTTTTTTTTTTTTTTTTTTTTTTAACTCTACGGCGCTGGCAGAGTTATTTACCTAGCCCGATATAATTTATTCAACTAATTTTTTTTTCTCAAGGAAATTTATTTGTAACACATTAATTCATCGTTCAGTTACTGTTATTGCCACTAATTCTACTTTGTAACGATAAAACGATAAGAACCCAGGTAATCCATAAAAAACCTACAATTCTAATACCGATTCCCGTTCATTTCTCAGATGGAAATAGGCAATACTAGCGATCTACAACCACTTAGTTATTCTGGTACATAATGTGCAAATGACCCATCTCGTTAGGAAGACGCCACACTCCTTAAGTTCCGTAATTTTCCGAAATAGGCACGAACCAGTTTTCCTCAGTACACTACAGGACAATAAATTTAGCACACAAAAAACAAGCGACAGCTGCGAAACTATTTAAATAGCTGTAGAGTATGGGCTGACATAAGTAAGTATAATTGCACCTGACTACACACATGGTAGCAAAACTGGAAGAACCGACACAAACCGTCTAACACAGTGACGAGTAACAGAAACTGCAATTACGCGAGAAACATCAGACGATAACAATAACACAAATTGAGTGATAAATATGTCAGGAAGACATCAAATATGTAATATTTGAATGATTGATACAATGGGATACTGTCGTATAGGTTGAACAGATATTGTGAACGTTCGTCATGGCGAGCGAATATTGCCGAGTTGCAGAAAACCCCACAATAGAACAAAAACCAGGAAAGAAAAGCCAGCATTAGCTGTCATTAACGAACATATAACATATGTAGGAATGTACAATTCTGGAGATGAATAAATTCGTATCTAGAAAGCGACACAAAAACCGAAAATAGAACAAAAAATAAAATAATTACGAATCGGACAACAGTCGTGATTCACAAAACAGAAAAGAGTTATTCGGGTAGCATTTTCCCACAGTATTCTGTAACTGTTTTCCCAGCGATGTTTGGTCAGTTTAGATTTTCAAATTTTTCGCCTTTCTTCACATTATTTTGGTTGTAGGGCGCATAGTAAGAGGCGTGTCAGTTTCTCAAATGCCTGTACACGCTTACACATTCACAAGCATTTTGATAAACACAGTTCTGAATTTTTCACACACTCTGTACCTGGTTTTACTTTACTCACAATGTTTTGATTTTTAAGTTGACCGAAAAGCTGTTAGTAGACCGTACTTATTACTAAGTCGCCTTATTTTCTCTGAAAGGTCTTGCACATATACAATAACTAATGTTTGCTGGGTTTTCAGTTGTTTCCTATGAACTGAAATGCGATTTATTGTTGTTTATGTATTCATTTTTGGTGCAAAATAGGATAGTCGTTATTTTTCAGGCAATTTGCATGGCCAGTTTTGGGGTTTCGTCACTGGGTATTATACCAGTCCCTGTTTTTAAATGTAGTTATTATTTCAGTTTTTGTACTTTTTGAATGATTGGACATGTGAAGGTAATGCCCGGTGTAAGCAGGCTTTCTGTGTATTTTGTCGAGGACTGAGCCACGAATACGAGACCAACGCTATACTGTTACCCCACTTTGCTCTGGTTTAATTCATAGGGGACTTAGCTGAAATAAAATTACCAAACCATAAAGAAACCAATTAAATATTACTTACCCAACTAAATGGGTATTGAAAATTTAAATAGTTTAAAACCATAGTTAACTATTTATCTGAACCTCACAAACATCTAAAGTTGTAGAAGTACATTCATTAGCTAATGTCGATTAACTGATTTTTTCTCTCTTCCTATCTTTAGTTTATTATATATGTCTGATAAGTAGTGATATTACTTGTTACAATAGTTTGTGTAAGTTTTAATTAATTAATTTTCAATTTATTTAAGTTCAGCTTATATATACTAAATGTAATTTAGTTATAAGTATTGAAATATGCATGTAATGCATAATGTAAAATCATACACCAAATTATGTAACATTGTACACGTGATGAAGTGTAAGAAAAGGCGAAAGCCTAACTTCCCCACAAATGAAGGTATAATAGTAATAGCAACAACCTTAATAAACATTACTTGTTACTATATAGATCTACAGATACCAACACGCAAAAAAAAATTATTTACAGGAAATAATATTTAGTGTCGCGAAAAACCGTCAAGTGCAAGTGTTAAGTTTAGACATGCGTACGGGACGTCACCTGCGCAGTAGATTTCACACCGCGCGGCGAAAACGCCGTTCGACAATATTGAAATACACAGCTCCCAGTGGTATCATTCATACGGACGGCGAAAAGCTACCAATGCCAGGCAAGGTATTTGTGTTGTTTCGTAGTTTAGGACAAGTTGTTATAAAAACTGATCCTATTTTTAAATATATTCATACACTGAGACATGTCTTCGTACGTTTTCATGCTGCAAACATTTTAAATTTCACATCTTTTTCTGTAATTTGCAATGAACAGGGACGGGAAATTTTCGCAGAAATAGATTTTCACCAATGATTTTCATTCACTTACGTGCCTATTCGCAACCACACTTCATTATTACTGGCATTGTTCATTTTTGCAGAGACGTATCATGTGATAGTGCCAATCATAACAACGTTACTGCGGTACCACACGCCTGTGATTTGCGTGCAGAATACCAAGACGCTATGACAGTTAAAATCATACAATCACTGACAATGAAACAGAGCATATGCGCACATAAATCAACAAAACAAGTTGGCGAAATAAATCGCAAAATTTACGGCTCTCTAAAAAAAAAAAAAAGAGAGAGGGTTGGATCTGCATTATATATTGTATTATCCAAGTTTAGTTCCCAGTACATTATCGTTAACTACGAATTACACGATTATTATTACGGGAGGGTGAAACAGAAGTACCGAGATTGAATTAAATATTTAGCTGTATGCGAGCAAAAAATGTTGTATACTCACTTTAATATGAAACTGATTACTAGCTAATACCTTACAAGTACAGTTAAAACACTGTCTCGGGTACACATTTTTCTGTCTTGCCAAGGTACTAGTTCTGTAACGACACGACAAAGTATTCAGCTAACCTCAATTGTTTACAATGTCACTGTGAGGTGGCACAGCTATGACGTACCAAGCTTGCATTCGGGTAAACTCGGGTCCCATTTCTGATCTAGCTATCCTTATTTACTTTTATAAGGTTTTCCTTGATCATTCCACCCAAAAGTATACAGTGATGATTTATAACTGATTTATACTCTGTTTCCTGATACATGCATTAGTCTATTGAAGTTAACTTAAAAATACCCGTACGAGTACTTAGTAATAATTTCCTAGGTTATAAATATTTTCATATTGTATGTGAATGTTAATTTCCGAAATAATCGGAGTATGGCGAATCAACGATCTTGGTGGTGGCCAATGGGCGGGTTGGCGCCATGCGACAAAAATAACGAGCGGCAAAAAAAAAGTTCGTGAGAAACGAGCCTAACCGTCTCTAATCACCTCGTCGTCGACAATAAGTAAAGCGCAATATAAAATACACTGTCAACACCAACTCCAATCACGCAATCCTCTCCCCTGTTCCGCTCGCCCTCGGTTTTTCACTAAGAACTAACAACTCTCCACTCCTTACTCTGGCCCCGTGACGTCGGAGAATTCGCCCTTATGTACATGAGCTTATCATTTGTAAAGGTCCTCCTGGGTCAATGCAAAGACAAAAAAGGCATACCTAGAATGTTCTGAAAGTTTCCAGCTTCTCGCCTGTCCTTGGTTTCTTGTTCCATGCCCTATGTGCCACGGCCAGGCGCCATACACGCAAGATACGCTTGACTGTACGTTATAAAAAGCACTTCAGCTCCGCAGGAAGGTCGCCGCAATACCGCACGGTTTTTAGGAAACGGCACACAAGGTCATGCGCCAGGATCTGGGCGGTAGAGAACGCAAAGAGGGTGTGAGTACGCAAGCAGACGCGTATTCGGTCTGTGCGGCATATGAAGCACCTACCATACCAGATTGTTACAATATTTAATATATATATATATATATATATATATATGTGTGTGTGTATGTATGTATGTATGTATGTATGTATGTATGTATGCATGTGTATGTATGTGTATGTGCGAGTGTGAGTGTATGTATGTGTATGTGTGAGTGTGAGTGTGTGTATATATATATATATATATATATATATATATATGTGTGTGTGTGTGTGTGTGTGTAGGTGTGTGTGATTGTGTGTCTGTAACTTGTGCACTCCTATAACATCAATCCAATTGCGACCAAACTTCGGTGAATAACGTGTACGTCCAAAAAACATGCGGTTGGAGGGTGGAGATGGCAAAACGGAACGGAAGGGAAAATGGGCTATCCAAAAAAAATTAGAGAAACACATATTTTTGCTGAATTGCTGTGCGTGTGCCCGCGGATGTTCTTGTCAAAAAATAAATATTTGAGCGGTGGAGGTATGAAACGGGGCAAAGGAGCAGAACTGAGTACGTATACGAATGGGCTTCCTAACACACGTCGAGACAACTAGTTGCTTTACATGTAGAGGAAAAGAGGCACCAGTAACAAGCTTTTTAGACCAGATGAAAAACATAATAATAAGTTCAACTAAAGAATGTAAAACTGTAATACCCGAAATAGTTTCGGTTTTGAACAACCAGACATCTACATTAATTGTACAGCAGGTGCGACCGTCGATGAGTCATTTATGTTTAATCTTTTGTTTTAAAACGTCGCATTTTTATCATTTGATTTGTTTCTAGTAATAAGTTATACTATATTCTAGCATAATATTTCGTTTAACACGCACGTTTTACAAACCAATAATTTTTCTACAAAATATTTGACAGTTATAAGAGTGTCAGAGCCTTTTTTTTATGACATGCTGTCCCTGCACTGATACTTTTGCGCAACTACCTTACATAGTTTCTCAATTTCAGCAATTGTCATTTCCGAGACATGTCCGAGAATTCCTTTAGGACACTGTAAGTTTGCTACAATAGTAACAAGAAGAATGCTTCCCTAGAGAGACCAAGGAATGTTTTCGTACCCTTGTAGGTGATAAACAACACAATTGTGACTTTTATGCTCGTGGTTAAACAATATAATACTTTTATATATGTCTCCAATCGAAGGGCAGTTGTACACAAAAATACGACAAAGAATTTTTCATACACCATGAGTGTAAATGATTTCTGATACAAAAACCATAAATTTCAAAATTCATTGGGAAACTAAATAGTAATATTTGCTATCTTTCAGTAAACGTTGAATAAGATTAATTAACTTCCCTGAACTAGAAGAGTATTTAACAACGGATCACTGGCACACATACTCCAACACTTCAAAGTCAAAAGGAATAGCTGAATATTCATGAGCTTCTTTTTACGAATATAATTTCTTGCTTTCCAGTTCTGGGTTGCACTCACAATTCTATGATATTCACTTAGCAGGAAAGGCGAAGCGTTTTAACAGGTACCACAACCCACTCCTGTTACGCCTATTGCGCACAAGGCTAGAGAGCTAAAACTCTTCTTGCTCCATTAGGAGAACTGCAGCCTGCCCTCGGCGGCTGGGATCCTATTCCCACGTCTCGCCGCAACTCTCTGGCGCTGCGTCATTTGCATAATTAATGCTGCCAACAGGCTAATTAAAGTGAGTGACTGCTGGCGTGTTATTAAGAGCCAACCACGCTGCGGGACTTGCAAAACTTGCGCGCAAACTCTCCATGGAAAGTTTAGTGAGCTGTGCAAAATCATTTATTTGCCTTTACTTTTAAATAGAAAAGAAAATAATCAGGAAACGTAAATTTCACTTTATACTTTACACATTTAGTCCACGTTCAACTTACTTTGAGGATGAGTGAATGTTAAATCCTGGTCTCACAGAACCGTTTAAACAAAACCACCACACGTAATTTTCATACCTATTTCAACAATTTCAACTGTTCAGATTCCACCCGAAAGAAAACAGCTTAACAACAAAAACAGTGTAAATTGTAGTCCCAAGTTATATATTTTTC
Source organism: Medauroidea extradentata (assembly GCA_003012365.1). Classification (NCBI taxonomy): domain Eukaryota; kingdom Metazoa; phylum Arthropoda; class Insecta; order Phasmatodea; family Phasmatidae; genus Medauroidea; species Medauroidea extradentata. Next base: position 30,829 of record PNEQ01022097.1, on the reverse strand, counting down.
GTAACAATTATTATTAGAAAGTATTTTCAAATCCTACTCGTTCATTTCCCAGCAATTTCTCTGATTTTATTTTTCCATAAAGCCTTTCGAAACAAAATTTTACCGTGACGAAAGATTGAATTTTCCCTTAAGGTTTTTCCTATTGCTATCAGGATTACTTTACTTTAATAACGTAAAATTGTGTTCTGTCAAAAATGGTGGTTTTGTCGAAATTCGTAAAACTTTGAAGAAAATAGATTTTCGATAAGTCATTATTTACGTAAGTAGGACTTTTACCCAGCGTTAATGGAAACATTTTGACAACTATAGCTGCTGGTCGCATTAAATACTTGTTAAATGACGCGTAATGTCGTTAGTATTCATTTCTTTGAAAAACTAATATACACATGCCCGTGCACAATGATATTGTACAACATTACGTATCGATAAGATTGCAAAATGTAACTCCGTATTAATTATATATCGATAAATGTACTTGCGGTTCGTACTGTCTACCTTAAAGGGTTTACCAACTAAGTTATATCGGTGGGAATTAATTAGTTTCTTGTATACATTAGAGAAACTCACGTAACGTTTTAAGAATTTACAAAGCCACGGTTCTGAAACAAACCCCACTTCGATAACTCATCTGGTTCGATACGTATCGAGCAAATTATTAATAGCTTTATCAGCAGTACGTACACAGTACAGAACAGCCATAAAAATTATATCAGATTGTTGTATACAAAATACATGCAACATTAACGCATAATACCACCTGGCGACATAGGTGACCGTATCATGAAGGCTGTTATTTTTAATTGGCTCAGTGTCACGCTGTTATATACATAGGCATCACCAAATAGATATTCTTAATTAGACGAGAAAAAAATAATTTGAGAAAAATAATGTAACTACAAGAACAATTATAAAAACACATGTTTGTTTATTTTCCAATGTCTACAGTTTGGGAAGCATTAGCTCCAAATAAAATCAATATTTTTAGCAAATTAAACATATATGAACATCAGCATGTGTCTGAACTAAACAGCAATTTCATTAACACAATTTCTGATATTTTCTGAAGTTATTATGCGTGAACAGCAATGTGTCATTGTTTAATGAACGTTTCATGTCATAAAAGAAAAAAAAAATGTGTAGATAATTTTACTATCCGTTGTTTATTATGTACTGATGTAAAACATATTTTTAGGCTGTCTGATGTAGTCACTGCTTGCTTTGAATAGTCACCGTTAATACGATTTATTTAACAGAACGAACGTGCATGATTCAAACAAAACTAAAATCCTACTGTTAAGATAGCCCCATCGAGCCAGGATTTATATACGCTAGCCACACATACAGGCAAGACTAGTGCATGCATCATGAATGATGCCATATTATGAACATAGCATTAAACTGGTGCGCATTGTTTTGTTTGTAGTCTTTAAGTGTTCGTATATTTTTATTTGTGAAAAGTATGACGTAGCCTACAAGTCCTACTAATGCCTCAGTGTTTTTGTTTTATGAATATTTTTCGAGCTGTCTTTAGCCATTTTAGGGATCTTTAAAACATGATTACAATAAGCGTGCTCTATTTTTTGAAATCTCAAAGTAGAAAGATACAGGTGTTGTAAATAAGAAGTTTCGCCTGAAAAAGATCGCTACATCACCGTTTACGTGCCTGCTCAAAGGCAGAAAATGTAAGCACTACGCAAATATTGCGTAGTACATAGAAATATAATTACAATATTCTGAGTGCCTCTTTAGAAAACCAACAGCATGTATGGCTTGACAGTACGGCTAGGTATTTTAACGCCATGTTCTCGGCATTTTTTTTCATGTAGGTACAAAGAAATCAAAATTACTTTTAACAGTATTTATTGAAAAAAATTCGAAGCTGAGACAGTCACACAATACAGACGTTTATGTAAGCAATTTCCAAAATAATACACAGTTTGCATGCGAAAAGAAGTTTTGAATAATTTTGGCTTACTTTTATAACAAAATTGTTGATACTTTGGGTGCAAAAAAAAATAAAAAAAAAACGGAGGTGTTTATAGTATGTAAATAAAAATAACAGCTGTTCATTAAATTATCTTACAAACTTTGACACATAATTCCTTGTAAAATTAAGTAAGTTGTATAATGCAAGTTTTGGTTGGCGCAAATGTCAAAGGAGAAATTTGCGATTGAACATTTAAATTAAAATGCTACATTTCTTAAACTCACAAAAAGTAATGAGACATAACGAATAGTTAGGTGCAGTTTAATAACATCAAGATCTACAATCTGTGAAAAATGGTTTCGAATACTTCAGAACATAATGGGATTGGTCAAAACTTTTATTTTGTATTATTTATAAAATAGTATATCATTGCATTATTTCGATATTAATTCACCCAGTTGGTAGCAGGAGACCCCAATGGACAACAAAGATCGCCTTGTTGCAACACCCTCAATTGAACCATTTTCGAGAAAATGGATGCAGGTACGCAACACACGATACAGAAGAGTTTTCACCAACTCCATTACCTACTTACTGAAAGTGAAAGGTAATCAAATCAATTTTCCCAGAATACAGATCTTGTTAATACTAAATTGCACCCGCAAATTTATTATTTATTTCTCCTTACTACTGTTTATTTTAACAAACGCGTTTTTTTTTTTTCGGTGACAAACCAAAAACTTGCACAGTGTAATTTATTATACTTTCTTTTTCTTTTGCAAGGAGTCATCCCGCAAAGGTTTTAACATACATTCATGAACGCCTGTACGTATACACGCATATGTAGGTGTGTGTGGCACAACGATGTACCGATTTTTTGATATTGATATTAGGTTGCTTTTAAAACACGCCTTTATACGGTAGGTACACAATGCCAGCCTCACTAAGACTGTAAGAACATTCAAACTACATATTGCGACTTCACTGTAGTAATAACGCAATATGAAAACTGGCAACCAGTCGTGTTTCATTGCGTACCTGGTAGGGTGTGGAAATATATGTTCACTGGTACATGGATGGTCATTATCGTTCGAGAAGAAGTACTTTTTGAAAGCAAGAACTTCTGTCCTTATGGTATAATTCACACTGTCCTCCGTTACAACACAGGTACAGTTAACCGACACAACGAGGTCCTACGGGCGGTCACAGTACTTTGAAACGCGAACCTATTTGCTTCTTATTTACGAATAAAAAAATATTCATGTTACTCATTGTAGAATAAACGAAAACGTTCTAAAATTGTTCGCAGGCTTTCGTGGTAGTTTCTTCGTTGCTTCTCCCGACGTTTTGCCGCACATGAGCTGAATTTCCATCTTCAGGCAACAAAAGAAGAACTCAGCTACTGAGGGTTTGTGGGAAGTAGCAGACGAGCTCAGCTACTGCGGGTTTATGGGAAGTAGCATAACAACTCAGCTACTGCGGGTTTGTGGAAAGTAGCAGAATAACTCAGCTAATATGTGGCGAAATGTCAAGATAAACTACGACTACGCGGCTGAACCTTAAAAATCTAAGATCTACAGCTTCGATTATGTAGTATCCTTCACAAAATATTTAAGAAAATATTTAATTTAGTAAAATGTACCTAGTTAATATGCAAACAATGTTTCTTAACTAGAATACCTTGTGCAGTATTCTGAACATCAAAACATTCCAAGAAACTGTGTAGGCTACAGATAAAATATAGCATTCTAGAGCGTTTATGAATATTATGTTTAGACCACACAGTAGAATCCCATTACTGTTTTCTTTGACTAACTTTAATCGTAGTTACGAACAATATATGAATAATACTTTCAAGCTTACGAGAATTAGTGTCATAACAAACGACACACAATTAGAACTAATGTTCAAAAGAAATGAGTTAAATTGTTTCAAAACTGAACAAAGTGTCTGTAGCTACCATTGTTTTAAAATACATTACACTAAACACTTGACTTGGTAATTCACTTTGTTTTGCGAACTAGAAGAATCACTGTGATAACTGCTCAGTTTAGTTTAGCTATAATAATGAAACTTACGACTGCTCGTCTAGCCCTGAAGCGCGTTGGAATATTTCAGTTTCGGTTTATAGATAACCTCTGTTTTCAGCTTTCAGCTTAATTGGTGATTCACATTCTCACAATTTGCTTCGAGAATACCAATTAGTTTTGACAGTGCTACGAAATAAACCATTATAGCTATATGAAATAAATGACACTGAAAATAATACCCTAATGAAACGCACAATTTGAAAACAAGAAATTAGAAAACAATGTAAGCTGTTTTCTGCGGAATACAACTGTCAGGGGTATTGTAAATATAGTGAGATGCGTTCTGTTGTTCCTCATGAATCACCGACCCAGTGTTATGTAAGAGATAATCTTGACTGACATGTTATTATCTCCAGGCACCCAGAAGTTCGCTTCCTCTGCCCTCTCCTCCTCTCCACAACCAGTGAAACAACGGCCCACGTACTGCAAGCGGCCAAGAAATGTACACCATATCAGCATGCACCACGCCATCTATGGACTTAGAAATGAACTATCACTGCCAGTTATTCAATCTAAAAAAAAAAATCCGAATGAAACTCAGAAATTAACACTTACAATTCAGCATGCATCTGAGTGAAGACCAAAAATAACCAACTGAGCCGTCACGTTCATTAGGCTATCGTTTGGAAGGTAACTTATCCGACGTTCTACTAAATTTTTTAAAAAATATTACACTTACCAAACTTGTAGAATTATATGTGTTATGGACATTCTTGGCTAAACTCAAGTTATCAAAGTCTCCGGACTTAAAAAAACCAATTCACATAATATCGCAATACGAATATTTTGCAAGTAAGAGACGACGTACAACACAAACTATTAAGGGTGTTAGAGTAAGTAAAAATCATAATTTTATATTATATTGAAGACGATAATTTTAAGAAGTTTACTCTAACACAACAATTTTAGCTCTCATAGCTTTCTCATACCAGTGCGTCAAAGCCAAAATGTGCATGTTACGCTGTCAAGCAAATAGTGATAACTAATCGACTCACTTTAGTGAAACAATTCACAGCGAAATAACATTCCACTGGCTACGTAACAAAAATTTTTAAAAACTCAAATCAAACCATTTTTAGATTTAAAAAAATATTCAATTTGCAAATTTTTTTCCTGTAATTTTGCAAAATTTTTGAAAATTAAAAATATTACGTCTTTTATTACGTACCCAATGAAATGTTAATCGTGCATTACTTTATTTAAGTAAGTCAATTGGTTTTCACTATTTGCTTGACAGAGTAACATGTATCATTTTTACTTTGACGCTCCGTTATGAGAAAAGTACGCGAGTTAAAATTGTTTTGTAAGAGGAAACCGTACTCACAAGGATCGTCTACAAAACAAACACTATTTCATATAAATATAAAAATATTATTTTATCGCACTTGAACACCCTTAATTTGAAAATGTAGCTGTCATTTTCTGCTCATCCTTACTTTTTTAAAATTTTTCTAGGAAGGAAATGAATGATAACCTTCAAGCCCTGTCTACAATACAGGCAGTAAGTAACCTACGTATATTATTAGGGAAGGAGAAACGAGTGTAGTATAGTGGGAATATTTGGCGAGCTTGCATTCAAGTGCATGTGAATATGAAGTACGAGGTAAATACGGAGCGGTGGCGGAATGTAACGGTGAGGAAACAAAAAATAATGAAGGGATGTCGAGATTAGTTGGTAAATAATATTTTCATATTTAGAAGGTAGCTTATTTTTAAACTATTTAAATAAAATAAAATATTATATTTTAAATCTAAATTCCATCTGAAGTGTAAAATTCAGAGCGTTTGTAAATAAACAACGAAGAATTTTTTATTTTGAAAGATACCGAGGTTTAAAAAAAACAGACAAGTGCCTTCCAACATGCAAAAAAAATTTTTTTTTTGTGGACGGTTTGTGCTAGCCAATGTTTTTTTTTTTTGACGTGCCTTCAAAATATTTGAGAAGACGAACCCAAGCTCCCTTTTGAAAATATTTGTTGAAGATGTGGGCTGGAGTCGTGTGGGCCGGGGGGGGGGGGGTGTAGGTAACATAACATGCCTGGCTGAAGTCGTCGCCGTCCACATGACATTACTAACGTCAACATTGTGACGGCGCCGAGCTCACCTGCGTCGCTCGCATCATGACGAGAGTCCTGAGTTGTATGAACAACCCCCTGTATCGATCACGTCAGTACTGCGGGGACTGGTGGGAAGATGAGGGGAGGGTACAGCGGTTGACACGTGTGTCACCGCAGCATCATGATGAGATATTGCGAGCAAGGTTGGGAGAGAAATAACGAGCGTTACGTATAAATACGGGAAAAGCGTACAGGCAGCTGTGCTCGTTTTTGTATTCCAAAAACTGACGAGGTAACGCCGTGAAAAAAAGGTCTGACAACGCAAATCTTAGCCTCGAGTAGTACCAAACATAACAGAAGAAATTAACACTTCACATATTAATTTTATAATTGGTAAACATTCATGCACTATAAGCAACAAAAAATAAGTATAGATTATTTTCGCTTGACATTACTAACGATAAACAATAACTTCCAGCAAAACGACCATTAAGACAAAGCATTTATCAAAACTAATAGCATGAATTTTGATAAGTTTCAATACACAGAAAACTAAAACGTTGGCATAAACTGATATCTTATACGAAAACAACTGCATTACATACTTACGTTAATACCACTAACAACTAGACCCTGTTATACACGTGCATCTTTATTGTACATGAAAGTGACAATCAAAGGAGTACAATAAACGGGAACACTATCACTATCATCCTACCAAATAAATTGTTTCGTACACAGAGGTCAATTTTCTTGAACAAGAAAGTGTACAATTAAAATGTTGAATACGAATTTTTAAGCTGCATTTGGTCTATTTGGGGTTATTTGTGCAACATGTTTTGTGCCTGCACAAAAATTAAATTATAAAATGATTGTTTGAAACTAATGAACTTTCAAATTTACGAATTTGTGAAAGTGCCCGTTTGCAGCGTTGATTGAAGCGTATAAAATTCATTCTGTTGGTCAAAATTAATTCAACTCTGTGCTTTTAATTTGGTACAATCCGGCACAAATAGAATCGCAGTAGAGTAAAAATTATGTTCTCTACCCTTTAGATAAAAAAAAAACTTTACACCTCTACCACGGTCGTAGAAGAACAGGTCTGGACAATCGCCTATCTACTAATGTATTTTACTTGACCCCTTGTTGTTTGGCTGTAGTTCGTCAAGTTACCGAGAATGTTGTACTTTTTGGCGCTGTTTTCTCCGGGTGGTCGGACTGAAACTCCGACCACTTTTTTCCACTGTTAACATTATAAAGTAAATAAAGATTTCTGAAGCCATTATTTTAAATTGTGAGCGAAGGAAGTATTTCATACATTGATAAAAAATATATTTTGATAAATTGTTTATAATAGTGGGAGGGAAGTGGGCGGAGTATGTGCCGACCGCCCTAACAGCAGCGCCAAAAACTTATAGCATTGTCGGTAACTTGGTGAACTACAGCCAAACAACTAGGGGGTCAAGTTTCCAGGCGAGTGTCCAGACCTGTTCTTCTACGACCGTGACCTCTACACAAACATATTTGTCCATGACTTTGTGAAAATTGTACTTGAAATATTTTCAAAGTTTTCTTGTAAAATTATTCGGATACATGATTCTTTAAAAAATTAATAAAACCGAAATTGGTTTTTGCTTGTTTTCTCAACTTTTACATCTCACCATCACATTTCCGCAATAAAACATTCATTCTTGAGACTATTAAAAGTAAATCCCTCTTTAGTCATAGACTTAATCAACTAAAATGTTGTAAAAAACATTTCATCTCTATAAACAGGTAGGCACCTACACATATTCAAAGCAATTACCTTATTGTTGTTTATTATATTTCTTAAATTAACTTACAGTGGATATAGAGAAGCCTATGTGTATATAGTGGTTTCTTGTGAAATGTCTTATTTACTTCTATTACTTCAAAATTACTCAAGTATTATTTTCAAGTACAGTAAAGACTAGTTCAAAACTGATAAGATTAGTAATTCTGAGACAGTAGCTAAATTTGCCTGCACCAGAAAAAAAGTAACCAAATAGGTATATTTAACTTGAGTTGTGTTATTTCAGGAGGATGCATTCAGAAAATAAAATCAATTATTGGATTAAAAACTTAAATAGAAATAATGTTTATAATCGGTCCATTTGTTTCCGAAATACGGCATAAATGTGTATATAAAGTAATGACATTTTGAAAAATTGTTCCACAGATATCAAGTGCGATCTAAAATTATCAAAACGCTACATATTTGACAATCTAAACATAGCTTGTAAAATACATAACTGTAAATTAACTGTACTAAGTACCACATGAGTGCCGAGTTTAATGAATTTCGGAAAAATATTACTTTAGATATCTCACACGATAAAAATAACAGCAAATTTTGAAAACCTTAGTACAGCATGATCAAAACACGTAAACGTCAAATGACCTTACTAAGGATTATACGTGTACCGAGTTTGATCAAATTATGAAAAATAGTTCCTTCTTACTTGTGTAAATAAAATATGTCTAAATGACAGCCAAATTTATTTTGAACACAGCATAAACAAAATACATAAAAGTCATGTCACCTTACTAGTACTATATGTGCACCAATTTTGATGACATTCGGAAAATATGCAGTTCCTCACATATGTCACTTCAGCAAAAAAAAAAATAGTGGCAGCCATTTTAAAAATAAGAACTTAACATGAACAAAATGCATACAAGTCAAGTGATCTTACAACTATGTAGTAAATGAAACTCGGTTTACGGGTCCGAACATATTTTGAGACACACACATGCACACACAGCTATACGCTTCTATCGGCCGAAGTTAAAACACACAACTCGGGAGGCATGGAACGGCTGCCATCTTAACGAGCGTTCTCTAGCAAGCAATCAGCCCAGATTATGGAGTCTGGCTTTGTAAGCGATCTTTTGATAAGGGCGAGTAAAAAGGGAAAAAATAACAAAAGTATAATGGTTGCTAAGAGCAGCCTTTGGGTTCACTTTGATTAATGAAAGAATCTAGCGTGTGCCCCCCCCCCCTCTCAAATGCTTTATACAGAGAATTGCAAGGACGTGAAACATTTGTTCTGTATTTTCGATATTTTAAAAATTAGTTCGATGACCTACATTCGAAAATAAAAAATGACGTTAGAAAAATTCACACACTAATGAGACAGGGCAACCTTAGAAGTACAGTTAAATACAGGCCTAAGGGTTAATGTGTTGTTTTTGTGATTAACTACAACAGTCATTAACTTAACATACAGTATTTCTGGAAAAGCACAAACTATTCAAGCAGAAGTACAAACAATCATTAGCTCGAATTGTATGCAAGTTATTTAAAAAATCTGATAGTGTTACAACATCAAATGATAATTTAGAAGAAAACTTTGAAACCTATTACCATGTGGAATGTTATTATAAAGCTAAATCTTTTGACATTCATAGATTTATAACACAAAAAAAAAATTATGCTCGCACGCCCACATGCATACACACACATACACCTAATCCCTCTTATCTGTCGCTCTCTCTCTCTCTCTCTCTCTCATACTTAAAATACCAAACACGCTCGGGATGTTCAGCAATTCATCTGAATTATTTCGGGAGGTAAATAAATCCTTGTGAAAAATGGTGACGAATATTGCAACGTAAAGCCTAGCTCAACTCGTAAAGGGGGATGTTCTTCTTTGTAGTTCCAAGTTTATAAATCACTATTTTCGCAATACATATCTCTTACGAGCTACGTTAGTTATGCTGTGTGTTGTAGTAAACATTTGTCATTATTTTCCACGACGATTTACTTCCCGAAGTATTTAGGTAAAGTGCCCGTAAAAATCTCTACATGTTTTATATGACCAAATGATCACATATAAAATGTTTAAGATAAATTCAAGTGCTCTGAGAATAATACAAGGAAAACGAGACTATCTTTGAAACTAAAAAAATAATAACGGTTAGTATTTTGATTCCTGAAATTGAAACCTGATGACCGCGTAATTGTTCATGATATATATTTTGCATCATATAATTTCTCCTACAGATTTTGACCGGCAAAAAAAAAAAATTACAATTGGGTGTCGTATGCTAGTGTTGCGATAAGAGAACTAAAGTATTTTCTGGGCTGTCTGAAGTAATCGTAGTCATTGCATTGCCTCAAGCCTCATTGTGTGTCTACTACATAACCTACTCGATATGACTTACTTCAGTGATAACGTTGCCTGGACCTTAACATTGAATCCTGATATAAGGTGAGCGTTTCCACATTGTTTTACGGCAACAGTTATCACGACATTCTAGTTTTTTTTTTTCTCGGAAACAAAATATTGAACACATTTTACCAAAGGTATTTTATACGTGGTATTGGTCACAGAATCGTTAGTATCTGCGAACCCTATAGGCGTATACAGTATAATTATGACAACGGTTAGCCTAAATGAGTTTTATTTTACTTTATAGCGAAATAAATATCACGGCTATCACAAATTGCGCTGGTCATATTGGACGTTTTTAAGATAAACATTTCAGTGGAAATAACAGCACACAAGTAAACAAAACAACGTAAATTGTGTGACATTAAAATGGGCCTACCAACTACAACATTACAAATAAGTTAACATAACTGTACATACTGCGACACTTGTATTTTTTTTTTTTTTTTTTGCAAACGGCTGCGAAATACCTAAATTACATTTTAAGACAAAACTGAAATAAGTTAATATTACAATTTGAAAATTGGTACTGTAAAGAGTTTTGTGTTTGCTAAAAATATAAAAGTGATGATATTCACATAACGAAGAAAAAACTCCAATAATTATGTATTTTAAATACAAACGCAAATACTTGCCGCTTTGGTTCATCACGCTAGGAACACATGCTTCTTAACTACATTATGAAACAAGTTATTTAATTAATTACTCATCAAAAACTTTTTCGCAGTCTCGTTTTTTTCTCTTACTCATTTCATCTACAGGCTCTCAGTACTGCCAGAATTAATTTCGTATTCACCAGTGAATGTAATTAAGATACTCGATAAGGGGATGTGTGGAAATATTTACTCTTGATCTGTACGCCAAAGTTCACTGAAACGTGACATTAACTTTGAGTGAATGTTACGTGTTGCGTATGGTGGTTAAATACAACAGTAACTGAATAAATACGGTCTCAAATGATGAAATACTGAAAACTAAATTATATACAAACAAAAAGGGGCGGTAGTTGGGTAAAACTGCAATAACGTCAACCGTTCTTCATTAAATTCTGAGCGAACACTGCGGGAAACAGAAAACCTTCCGTGGTACACTAAAATATATTTGTGACAATTTTCTAGTAGTAAAAATGCGATGCACATGTTTTTTTTTTCAAACAAACATGAAAAGTATGTGCATGTGTTTTATTATGCATTGATAGAATCGAAATGTAATACATCTGCATTCCCACGAAAACGGAACGTGGGTGTTTTAAGGCCGTTCACGTGTCAGAAAAACGTACTTTTGTAATTGTAATGTTAATTTTATAGAAGTAACTTGCGAATAAATTTTCCACTTGTGAAAATTTTTTAGCTCTCATAGTTTTCCCATAGCGGCGTGACAAAGTAAAAATTTGCAAGTTACGGGAACATAGGAATAATAAAAAAACAACCGACTTACTCGAATGAAATAATTTACAGTGAAAATAGATATTAAGGGTTATATACTGAAATATTTTAAAACACACGATGAAATTCTTCTATACTTAAAAAAAATTTAAATGATGACAGTTTACTTCATTTATGGCAATTTTTGAAAACGACGAATGGGCTTCGTTCTGTGTTTTTATTTATTTTAGCATATGGCCCATGATATTTAATTTCAGTGTAAATTATTTCAATCGAGTAAGTAACTTGATTTTTGTTGTTTCTATGTTCCGATAACTTGCCAATTTTGACTTTGACACGCCGCAATGGGAAAACTATGCTAGCTAAAAAATTTTTACAAGTGGAAAATTAATTCACAAATAACGTCTATAAAACGAACACTATCTCATGGAAACATAAGATTATGAATTTTGCCACGTGAACACCCTGAAACATAATTGCCGCACGCCGGAACAGAACATAAACGGCTCTCGCTAGGAATCATGTGCAGGTCTATGTCCACTGACTTGCCAGGTTCGCAGACGCGGGCACACAGCAGGACTTAGTGACGCCTGACAAGATTATCTAACAAGTCTGGACATGCTCTAGCCAGCGACGAGACAGGGAAACAATGCCCAGAAACACCACACGGTGCTTGACAAGCTCAGTGTCTGTGTCCAGCCGCTGTTTGACGCTCATCCCTTCATCCCGATAATCCACTGAATCCACGCGTCACGCCCACTAGGCTGTCGTCTGTGCACTAGGCGCTTACGAGAATGTAGTAGGTATAATCTACTCGAGAGTATTGATCATGTGATCTGATTTACTCAGTCTTTGGATGTCTAACGGGTTTCCCCGAGCCTACGAAAACTCCAAGAGTCGGTGGAACAAATGGGTTAAAGAGAACACCAGACTACGAAAGAGTTCGTTGAGAAGTAATTTACTAAATTGCTTCTTTAATAATATAGTCAGGAAGCTAGCGTGATGAACCAGTCCTTCCCATAAGAGCGGTACGTATTTGCTTCTGAAATAAAACAAAAAACATTGTTTTTTATCTTTCATACGACGACGACATTCGCAACTGTTATTATTACACCAACTTTCCAAAAATGGTATTAACTCAGTTCAGTTTTGTTCTAACATATAAACTATGTGCTTGGCAACCATTTCCAAAAAAAAAAATACAAGTGTTATTTACAGTACTGTAGTTGGTAAATCCATTTTAACAAAAAATTTCGCTATTAAGTTGGCGGTCAATTTAAAACAACAAAACAAATAACAAAAAGACACAACAAATAGAAGAGACACAACGCAACAGATAACAGGCATGTACAGAAAAGACAAACGACACAATGAAGAAAGGAAACAAAACACAGTAGTTTTCCAGACAGAGAGTGTTACGACGTTTCGGGAACTGGAATCTGTTCCCGTCATCAGGTAAACACACAGGGTTCAGGAACACGAGTGTGACTGTCGTCTATTCATTGTGTCTTTTTGTTATTTTTCTGTTTGTGGCTGATATCTGCTGTGTTTTTTTGTTTCGTCTCATCGTTGTGTCGCATGTTACTTGGTTTTTATTTTATTTGTTATTATTTTCATTTATTGTCTGTTTGTTCCTTGTTTTTTATTTGACCCGATTCCATTTGGAATTTCATGTTGTGTATGTATCTTGCTGACTAAAGCACACTTAGCTTATTTTATGGTTTTCTTTTATTTGTTTAGTTTTCCTTGACAGTCATTCAATTTGCAATGGAGTACGTCCAAGAAACTGAATCTAGTAATAGCAGCAATAGACTAATTAAAAGTCTGTAAAAATTAAGTATATTGTTAGGTGTTTTCATATCCAACATACGTTTTATGTTTGTACATTGGTGACGTTGCAAATTAAAGGAAAAACGACGGACGGATGACACATTATAGTAGTTCTGACAGACTGAAATGGCCAAAAAATTGGCGTACGCGACGGATCGTTGTAAATCTTATTTAAAATGTATAGCTTTAAGTGAACTTCGTGTCTTACATATTGATAACTATAGCCAAAGAAACTCTGCTGCAATCATACAAGAACTTCTCGTTATTTAGTGCAAAGCATAAAGTCCCACAACTGACGCGAATTAAAAAAAAAGTTAACCATCTCATACTTTTACGAAACGGGAGCGAAGACTAAATAAGTAAAGATCGCTGTAAAGTAGAGTACCACTCTTTTTAACAATATTAATAACACGCTGACCATTGCATGTCTTATTTCTGAATTGTATTTTAAAAAAAAGTAATAAGTTCGAAGTCATTCACTTAGTAAGTTAACTTAGTGAATGCTTACAAAAATTTACTTGCTTTAAATTATTTATATGTACGTATAGCTTGGGCTACGTTAGAAAATTATAAAATTCGAAAGATGTGTGTACGATAGTAAAGTCAGAACTTCTGGAATTCTAGTTAAATGTTTTTTCTTCAGAAAATGTTTATCCTTCAGCAACTTGTAAATATAAATATAACGATGTAAGTTATAAACAGAGTTCATGGCACTACTTAAAAGTTACTGTCTGGGGTAAAACTAAAGTATATTTTTCGTTTATTATTCATGACAAAACGATCTTAGAGAGTGGTCACTTTATCGTGAATAACCTATAACAAGTACGCACATAACGGCAACCTGTAATATAGAACAAGTATGGCGTTTAATGACTGATCTCACACAATAAATACAATATTTTAAAAATACATTTTATTTTCTAACAAACCTACTAAAGTATTATTTTATTATTTCTTTGCTATTATCGAAGTTAAATTTCATTCTCTCCCTCCACCTTTTCCCATCAATAACCTTTATACACGCAGAGTTCCGATCAATGACATTTATATACATACAGAGCAACACACAAGTGCTTGCGATCAACTATGAATCCCAGAATGACTAATTAATGACTACAAAACAGTTTGAATGAACAGATGGACAGTGCTCAGAGGTAACAGAGCCAATATGTATTCCATAATTGCATGTGCATTACGATAAAAACAACAGATGGTAATATTGCAAACCTGCTTTGTTTCTCAGGATATTAATCCGATTGCTAGTCGTTCTGGACTCGATGAAACGAGATAATAAATTTCTGGCAAACTTCATTATCAGCAGTCATAAAAATACTGTTGGGGCACGAAGACAATTACAGAAGAACCATGTTATAACGTTCTTTTTTCCAGGGAGCATTAGAAAAAAAACGTTGTGTGTTACAAGCAGTAATAAATTTTTTCATCAATAGATGGGCATTACACAAAAGTAACATTGAAGTTCAACATTTTGTGATCAGCCAGTTAACAAGTATCCAGCCTGAGTGCCTTCAAAAACATTAGTTGTACAAACTAATATAATATTTAATAAGTATAGGAACGCCCTCCAGTCGCCTTCTGTAGGTTAATGACTGTCTCCTTCCGTATCACAACATACATCTCTGCAAAACACACCTATAATACCTATTATGAACACTAAAAAAATTTTATGAAATTGTCTTTTAAGCTAGTGCTTTGACATAATAATAACTGAAATGTAACTTTTCAGAAAATGTTTATCACAGTAGTAGAATTTACCTAAACAAAAATGATGTTATATGAGAAATGAGGAACAGTAGTGTTGTTATGGATAGGGAATTTAAGCATTATGGTTTATGGGAAAATCATGGGGCCACCAAATAATAGAGTTACCCTCAGGA
The DNA here is from genome assembly GCA_003012365.1 of Medauroidea extradentata. Taxonomy (NCBI): domain Eukaryota; kingdom Metazoa; phylum Arthropoda; class Insecta; order Phasmatodea; family Phasmatidae; genus Medauroidea; species Medauroidea extradentata. The sequence goes on along the minus strand of PNEQ01022097.1, from coordinate 15,449 downwards.
AAATGTTATATGCATGAATGTTATACCAAGATTGTACTATATTCCTGAACTCCGACTATTTTCTAAATGGCCTTTTCGAGGGCGTTATCAGCTTGCGTTCGGCATTAACACGGGCGGCGCGGCGTCGGCGTGGTAGGGCCGTTATCTGCGCCTGGCCTATAGGCGACACAGCATGCACGGCGGTGATGAAGTGCCGCGCAGGGGTAGGGAACTGACCCGACGAGAATACAGAGCTAGAAGTGAGAGGAATGGGCCAGGCGCAGAGAGAGCTTCCACGCAGCGCATGGTGAAGATTGTTTCCCTTCTCGGCTTCACGGGTAGAAGCCATGGTCCGCAGGGTAACAAGAACAAACTACGCTCGCGCTAATGGCCACACCCCCTTCCCTCCAGCCCTAAGGTCAGGGTCGGTCACGTGAGGCTGCCGACTATCCAGGCTGTGTGGTCTCGGGACACAGGGGTAGCTGAGCCTGTATAGGCGCGGCAGACCGTAGGATCGCTATGGGAGATGCAAAGCAAAGTGGCTAACATTTGGTGGCGAACTTCTGAGCCTTGGTAACGGCAATACAGGCTGCAGACACTCTATTGTACACGTGCGTAGCGAAGTAATTTAATTTCGATAATTAAATACAAAGTGACAAAAGGACTGTTCTCCATTTTAAAAATACAAGAGATTTATTAAAAGTATGTTTCTATATGTACATAAATATCACTTATCGATAGGTAAGAAAGTAAAAATATCGTTACGAGTGTTGTCATTTTTACACATCGCAACTTCCGCCAAACTAATTGTATTCATATGTTAACAGTATTCTATCATCTAACTGTGTAAACTCTATTTTCAAATCCGTATTTATTGTAGTTAAAACACACTGTTTTCATTATTTCTGGTTTATTAAGAACTAACAAGGTTAGGCCTAACCCCCGTCCAATTACTGAATTTTAAATTGTTGAAATTATGAAGTCGTACACGTGTCTATACAGTTGTAGACGTTAAAATATAAACATAGCATGCCAATCTTATTAAAAATAATTTTTGGTTTTTATGTTTATTTTTTAACATTAAATTCTTTTTTTTCAACAGAAAAGTGTTACAAAACTTTTTCCAAAGCAACGTTTGCAGAATGTTTCGTCAATATCTGGTAACGCGAAAATTACAAACTCATACTATCCATTTTTTATATAGAAAGTATTTGTGTACTTGCAATAACTATAATATAATTATTAGTTGTAACAACATAAACTAACAATCAAGCCTTATGTAGGCCCTTACCTACAAGAATTCTGAACGGACAGTTTTGGTACGCACGAATTTTAATCAATTTTGCAGTATGTCAAAAATATTATTATTATTTGTAAATTGTATTTTCGGCATAACCAAATCATTTATTGATACACTCTCTCCATGCGGCTTTATTTCGCGTAGCTTCTAATACACACTGCAACTAATAGTATTGAATGTTTTGAACAATGTATTACATGTTTCGCATAAAGTAGTTCGCCGTGATCAGTATTAAGTTTATTTACGTAAACTAGACCATGTTTTAAATACACACGAGCCCCTGAAAATTAAAATAAATACGCGTCTCCATTGCCACGCACGAATACGGAAAATACATTTCTATCATTATTCCGGTCGTCTGCAAGGCACGACAGTGCTGCTCCTAGCGTTGCTTTGCATCTACCATCCATAGCGCGTCTGGCTGCGACAATGCCGCGAACCTTAGTGCCTAACAGCCAGTGCCTTCAACTTGTGTAAATATTTGAATATAGTGATACATGAATGTAACAGAACGGAGTTCTGCAGAAGAGAACCAACCCACATAGTAATTTATTTTGAGATAATTATGCCAAGTAGTAGAAGTAGTAGAAGACTGGTAAAATAAGTGGGTTTTTACGTCTCATCGACAGCGAGGTTATTATAGACGGTGACACACACCTTGGTACAATGATAGGAGCTGGGAGAAGAGTCGGCCATGGCCTTTGCTAAGGAACCATCCCAGCATTCGCTTGGAGCGATATCGGGAAACTATGGAAAACCGAAATCAGGATGGCCGGACCTGGGGATGGAACCCAGAGCCCTGCCGAATGCGAGTCTAACGAGTCCAACGGCAGAGAAGAAGATCGGAAGTATATCATAGAAGAATAACAACACTAATAAACTATGACATATAAAAAGAAACAAGATAAATAAGTTTTTATATGTTTGTTTGTTTACCCATGTACAGTTCAGCCATAGGCCGGTTTACAATCAGTACGTGTAATGTATACAGCAAAATTAATATTTCAAGGGAATAAAATATTGAAAAAATAACGAAATTAAAAAAAGCAAGTGAAAATAATGATAGAAGTAATAGTATAACGATAATAATGTTGTTAATAATTGCTACAATTCTTATTTCTAGTCTAATTACAGCCTTAAAAATCTCAACATAATACACTTCCTCCATCTTACGCTAGTAATTTTGATGCTTAGTGAACCCGTATTCGCTTTTATTCTCTGGACATTCTAGAAGCGTTTCTTGTTTACAGGCATGCCATCCCCCAATTTAGCTATCATATAGGAAAATGCTTTTTATATAGTGAGCTTCTATGAGCAGGTACTCGTCGGTTCTTTGTGTGGCGGGTAGTGTTTGTGGTTAGGCATAAACTGTAACATTTTGGTAATCAAATATTTTGATATTGCTCTTATTGATTTTAACTACCTGTCTGCAAATTGTTGCAGTCTCCTGTCTTCCTTCTTAAGCCAACCTGATAGGTATAAATATTACATTATGTGTTTCCTTCTCTTTAAGTTGTATGCGTGCCGCAAACATGCGTTCTGGAGCTTTTTTTTTAATTTCTGCATTCGAGAGATTTTTCTATTCCGACAAATAGGCAGGCACAGTAGTTAAAAGGCGAAAGAACTACAAGATCGCTGATTTTTAAGCTTTAGGTGCGTAGGTAAGATGTTTTATAATTTATGTAGGTATTTAAGTCTCAACACCCAGTTTGCATGAGCCCTGGTACGTGTTTAGACCAGTCTAGATTAGTGTCAAGTTTAATCCCCAAACTCTTTTTCCGTGGTACCTCTGGTATTATCTCGTAATTCATTGTGATATTTTGGTGTATCTTTGATTTATTTCAGGACCGTGTCGTTCCAAATTCGATATAGTAACACTTACTAGGGTTTAAATTTAAGTTGTTTTCGCCACACCACGTAAAAAGTCTCTCGAGAGCTCCGTTTATTTTTGCTATTGTGGGTAGCAACTCATTCGGAGAACAAGAAATGTATAGTTGTGTGTCATCTGCGTACTGATGACCTTTTAGGTACTTTAGACACTGTGGTAGCTCTCGTATGTGTATGGAAAACCGTTTAGGTCCTAATATTGATCTCTGTGGTGGTTAGCCCGTAGTGCTGATGTTTATATTCCTTAATACGTACGGGCAGCGGTAGCCGAATGGTTAAGACCACTCGCCTCACACCAAGGCGATCCGGATTATAATTCCGGAGGGGTCGGACCCCGGATTTTCGCCGGTCGATGTCGTTGGTCGGCGGGTTTTCTCGGGTATATCCCGTTTCCTCCACCAGCGCTGCTTCATGCTCACATCATGTCACCCCTCACCATCGCTAAAGGCCTAGATGTTAAGCGTTGACCAAAATCTCTTACTCACTCACCCTTCATACGTATCTACTTCTACCATTTGGGTACGATTAATTAAGTCGTTATGAAACCATTTTATTGCACTCGTAGATAAGTAAATACTAGATAGTTCGTCAGCAACACTCTGTGGTTAATCGTATCAAAAGCCTTTGGGAAATCTAATAGTATCATAAATGTAATTTGGTGTGAATCCATGGCTTTATATATATATATATATATATATATATATATATATATATACACACACACACACACACACACACACACATACACCAGCAGTGCGCCCGCAGCTTTGCTCGTATGTGTTACTCCAGCAGATAATATTTTCTTTAGTTGAAAAACTTCTTTGCACACCAGATAGGTAGTTCAGTCATCAAGTGTTAGAATGACAAAGCTGTTATTTAAGTTAAATCTGCGGCAGGATGAGTAGTTATAGCTGTCCACGCGAAAAGCAGTCTTAAGTTTGTCCCTGTCATTAACAGTGACTTTGCCTGACCCTTATTTATAGTCACAGTAAAGTTGACGATGTGGGGTAGTTACAGACTCCTAAATGTGAGAGGATAATCGAAAGAAACACGCAGTTTACGTGGTATGAATAATGATTTCTCCCGAGAACATTCATTTGTGATGGTACCCTCAAGAACATACATGTTTTTCAAAACCTTCACTTAAAGTTAAATTCTATTAAGCAGTTTCAGCGGGTTATGTTTTGCAGGAGTATTAACTTATTTGTGCTCCAGCCTTGAGGTTAGTGAGATGGTATATGTGGGACGACGCAGTCGAGAAACTTCAGTGGAAAGCGGAATGCACAATACAGTTTTATCACTTTTGAACAACTTCATCCAAATGGCACAACTCTGTTTCGCAGTTTTATTGCGTAGAATTGCACATTTTCACAGATTTAATGGAATTTGAGACAAGAACCTTCGAAACAATAGACTGGCGCTACAAAGAGTTGCGCCACATTACGTCGAAATTATTAATAATTTCCTAGGTTCATAGAGGTTGCACATCAACGACAGAACTGCATGTTAGAACAAAACTCCTGTATAATTTATTTCTTGCTGGTCGTACTTGCTTTTCGGATAGTCTGCCTTGAATGTTTACAAACAAAGTTTCCTACATAATAATTAAACTATCTTGTAAACAAAAAAAACTTGCATTAGTTTTTTAGGTACTTACGTATTGTTCTGACGCGAACACCACTTTAATATCTCTACGTGTTAGATAAGTATCATTAGCTGATAGAAAACAAATTTTATGCCTTTTCGCTCCTTTAGGAGTCGAATTTCGAAAAATCTTCATTTCACACCTTAAATGTTTGTTAAAATATCCAAGTGAAGTGAAAATCAGTCGAAGCAAAATTGATCATTTATTAAAAATCACATATAACCCCTGTACAGTCCTGAGAGCTCGAAATTTGAAAAATCATAAAACTTTTTGCGGTCACTTATCTAATAATCATCCTGAAGTAAAAATAAACCGAATATCTCGATGGGTTCGATACATATCGAATATTTGTCTAAAACAAGTTCAAGGTACTTTCACCACCCAAGACACTGAATTTCGAAAAATCCTTGACTTAACATTTTAGACTATGTTACTGGTGTCCCTTAGACATGAAAAACACGACAATAGCCCGCTGGGGTCAATATATATTGACGATTAATTGAAAACACATTTCATTCCTTTTCACCTCCCTACGTGGGGAATTTCAAAAATTCGTGAAATTACTTTTCCGTTATATGAGCGAAACATCAATCTTAAATCACGACGCTATATAAACATCAATGTGGTCGATATACATCGATTGTGAATCGAAAACACATTTTACCATATTTTATACCTCTTTGGGGCCGAATTTGGAAAATATATTTTAATGGCATCAATCTAAAGCAAGGAGAACTACGATATCTCGATTGGTTTGATAGATATAGAGGAATAATCGAAAACACATTTCTCGTATTTTCATCCCCTTAATTATTAAATTTTGAAACGTCTTGGTTTCCTCACATAGTCATTTGAATACGCAATCAATTGAAGTAAAAAGTACGACGATAGTCAATTGTGTTTCAGTGATATAAACGATTCATTAAAAAAACATATTTTGCCCCTTTTTACTGTTTGGGAGTCGAATTTTAAAAAAAAATCCTGAAACCACTTTTTGCGTTGTTACGTAAGCAACATTTTAAGTGAAAATTAACTCTGTACCCCAAAGGATTCGATAGATTATCTGTTATGTCCAGTAGCTTAGTGTATGTGCTACGGTGCGGGCGATAACCAAATGGTTAGACGCACTCAGTAAATGATTCAGTGAAATATTGTGAACATACGCCACTTCATTATTATTTCGTCCAGAAAACTAACAGTAAACCAAGAAAAACGATAAAGGATAAACAAGACAAATTGACTGTACTCAACACACATATAGATAATTCAACATGAACAATCCCAAAGGAAAATCGTGTCAAACAACAGAAAGTACAAAACAAAAGTTAAAAGTTCGAAACAAAATTAAAGCGAAAAAAAAAAAAAAAGACCCAAAAATTTAAAAAGCACAGACAACTAAGGCTAACACATTGTTACGGAAAAAAAGAAGGAAAAGAAAAGACTTACCAACGACGTCACAGACACAAGACAAGGCGAAACACCGAAGAAAATAGAGAAGAAAAACACATGATATTTTCTCAGGCGAGCTAGTTATGACGTTTCAGTCTGTCCGAAGACGGGAGCAGATGTAAACTTCAGGAACTTTAGAAGACAGCACTTAGTAAACGTTGACATAGAATATCTTAGTCCCTGTGAACTTTCGTTAAATGTTGTTTTCATGACATGCGATAAAAATGCCTCCTCAACTCAGTGGTACTTGCCTGCATGGTTTTGGTGTTTCAGTCGGTGAAGAATTTCATTAACGTGTTACCTTGTCTACGATTTCTTCAAATATTTATAAACTTCCAGTAACTTGTAGACTACCGAACATTGAATATTGACAGACTCCGGTGTTTATTTCAAGTAGGCTCGTCGTATCTGTCATTGTTACAACTAGATGAGGCCTTGCCATATAAATAAGTTTGGCTTACTCAGCTTTAAACTGAGAAGTTCGCCCAATGTCGCTACTTACCACCTATGGTCAAGGCACCTAACACGAACTTTATTTGTGAACCATGGATACTTTTTACCTTAGGAGTCTTTCCAGCCAATATGTAAGTCCGCCAAAAAGCATAAGTATTAATAAAAAGTATTTTATAAAAAAAAACGTTTGGAGAGTAGATCGGGATACTCGCTTCTTTACGAGCAGTCGAACATTTTGCGGCGTACGTGTAAGACTACTTAAATATGACACTGTCAGAAAGGCATTAGCTAACTTGGAGTAAAACTTCGCTATAGACAACTGCAAATGTATATCTATGAATTCGCAGACACGTGATCGCACTATTTATTGTATCATAAGTGTGAATAATAATAAAACGTATTAACTAACCGAGATGGTTTTAAATATTGAGTGTGTCGCCATTGTAAGAACATAAATACTTGACGAAGCCTCCCGAAAAATAAAAACTAACAATTTCCACAAATCAAGCAAACATTTTTGCACTACTATACGCCCGAAGAAGTTTTTCCTGGCATTTTTAACGTTTTCAAAAATTTTTAGGCTTTCGAAAATGTTTAGGTTATAAATACAGACTGTACATTCACTGCCATATAATGGTTATTAATAACTGATCACTTTCAAGTATTAAATTTACGTCTTAATGTGCCAAAAATACCATTAATAACTTGACTGTAGTACATTTTTACTATATTACTCAGTATGACTAAACGTTCTTCCCCCTAAAGCCCTTCAGAAGGAAAAGATATTTAGCCAAGCTTGTCAGACTAGTACAATTTTCTTCCACTCAATCCCAAATCACACAACGGGGCCGCCTCCCACTAAGGCGATCTTGGTTCGATTCCCTGTGGAGTCGGTCCCCGGAATTTAGCATGTGGGAATCGTGCCGGACGATGCCGTTGGTCGACGGGTTTTCTCTGGGCTCTCCCGTTTCCTCCGTCTTTTCATTTTGGCACTGCTCTTCACCAGCGCTGAAGAACTCGATGTTAAACGCTGACCAAAAATTTCTCACGCGCCCCCGCCCCCAAATTATAGAGTAAAAAAAACACTAGATCTACGTCACTGAGCAAACGAAATTATAGTAAATATTTATCTCCATTCTTAACAAAGGGCAGCTTTAATGTAAGTTCAGCGCTCGGTCTCACGCATTTCAGGACCATCCTGCTATAAAAAAAACCTGGGCTACAAAACGTAAACAGCTAACTGTGCGATAAAACAGAAAGGATAATAATTCGTTTTAAACGTATGTGTGAAAACTCTCCCAGAAAAGGATAGCCGTACATGTTGGCGCGTGTAAATTAATGGTCGTAAACACTCGTAAATACTCTTCCACCTGAAAGCAGGTAGTTACTGTGGGGTAATTGTGTGCTGCTCTTGTTGCCTATATACCAGGCGGCAGTACTTAACGAGCGTTTTACAACCTTCTGCATCTAGAATCGTGAAACACACCGTATTTTACCATTCAACGAGGCTTCTATTGTGAAACACGAGCACAAGCTTTAATTAGCTGAAGTACGTTAAACTCCCCATTTTACGCTTGTCAGCGGGATTTAGAATCGTGTGCCACAAGTGACCCACACCTACGTACATATATTCAACTCTAATCATAATTTATTTAATAATTTGTGTTAACTGGCATTAACCGAAAGAATAAATTATACTTACAGTTATACTGGTAGGAAAACAGCAATACTTAATCAACTGTATTAGAGCATTTGAATCTCACGTATATAGGCAAGATTGTTTTTTTTTTTGGGGGGGGGGGAGGACAGAGACACTAGTGTCGGATCCTGCGAGAACCTACTAATAACTCAATACTGTATATATTATTTATCATGACAATACACTTATAGTTTGAGCAACAAATTTACAAAGTTCAAGATCACACTTTACAACCACTCCCCTCCCATAACATAGGCCCATGTTCAACTCCTGGTGGGGTCGCTCCCGATTTTCGCATGTCGGAAACGTAGTGGCCGGTGGGTTTTCTCGGAGTAGTCCCGTTTTCTCCGCTCTTGCATTCCGCCTCCACACGACTCCACTTCCAGAGTAATCTGTTCTCTGCTTCAGGGTACCACAAAACACAAAAACTTTTTTTCCTAACCCGAAGCCACTCTGCTTTCGTTTTTGCTCAGCAGTTCTGTCGATGCCAAAATTTGTTTCAGCCAACAGATGACTAAAGTAGACGCTCAGCTGTTGGTAATAACACAAGTCCGGTCTCGGCAAATTACACTGGGGTAGAAGTTAGCAGAGTGTACGGTAGAGGGTCGTAAAAGGCCGGCAAGATTCCCGAGAGAGCTCCAGCAATCAAGGAGGCCAGGGCAGTTACCAGGCCATCGGAGCCATTCTCTGCGGCCCACACCGACTGTGTACTAGGCTCCTCATACTATCCTTCACTGCGTACACTCGCTTACACACAAACTGACCACCATCTGCCTTCACTGCAACACTGGCGGATGGTCAAGGTAGGGTAGCTTAAACAGCCCTTATCGTCCGAGGTGTTGACATTTTCTTAACTTCTTCCTCATTCATGATTGAAACAAGAGTTATTTGACGACAGTAGAGTATCTAAACTCTTTAAAAAAATCATAATTTTATTCATTAAGTGTATGAGAATACACCGGAACCTTTTACGGGAAACCTGCTTTCCGAACATGTGTGGAAATCTCCACACCATAGTAAATGAGCCACGCAAAAAAAAAAAAAAACTCGAAAATTTCGCTTGCATGTTATGTACAATTGCCGTAGAAGGTCTCCGCCAATATGTAATGAAAAATTACATTTCTAGTTGTGTAACTTTTCCTTACACGTGTGTGTAATTTTTCTTTACATGTAGAGGTAGTAAAATCCTGTTACATGTAAAGTAATTATAATTAAATTTTTATACAGACCTTACCTTGGAACCACACATATTATAGAGGGTTAGTCAGGATGAAGTATGTTAACTTTGAGTAGTGAAACGTATGAAACGTTAATCGAAAACGTATTTTGAATTTGTCCATAAAGTGAATAACTGTGAATGTAACTACTTCCTAAGAATTAACATTGGCATGTTATTTGCTTTTTTATAAAATAGAAAAAAAAAAAACAAATGGTCTTTCATTGTTTTGACACAGGTATGGCTACTGATGCTTAATATGACGCGGTATTTTATTTTGAATTCCTAAAAATAAAACTGTTCAGTAAATTATCTAAATATCATTGCTCCCTCTAGTTCACTTAACATAAAATTTTGAAATTAATTTTCGACTTATTTTTTATAAGTTTTCACGACGCAAAATAACACACTCCGTTCTGTTTCAGCCTGTATATGGACGTGTGAAAATACTACTACTGAATATTTGAGTAACATATAAAATTGAAGGTAATAATTATCTCTCGACATTTAATGAAAACCTAATAACATTTAGTGACAATTAAGTACACAATTTCGTACACAGTCGTAAAGTGGCTTCTATAGAGTTGCCGGATGCTGCTTTTTCCGTATGGTTCAGAGATATACTCTATATAAAGCCAAACAAACATTACATATGCCTCCCAAATAGTACACTTTTGGGCAGAAAAATAAGTACAACAAAGTAACTTAGTTTCACACAAAAAGTTCTTAATTGGCACAAAAAGAAAAATAATAAAAATGTTGTTGTACCGATCACATTTTACTGAACTCATACAAATTTCGCTCCCACTTTCAGGGAAAAACACTGCAGAATGGTACATAGACTCTTTCTGACTCAGTTAAATAGGGCGCGGTCTACCGCAATTTTCATCGCCATTTTTTTATTTTCATTTGTACCATATATTTTTTTCTTATTTTAGACACAAAATTTGACTACATTTGGCTCTTATGAAATTTTTATATATCTCATAGTTATCGCGTAATGACTTGTTAAAGTCATATTTTGCATGTTTCCGTTTTAACGACTACACTAAAACTAACAGCTATACCTAACTTTAAAAAATAACAGTGGATAAACACATTGCAGGCTACAGTGCCATGCTCATAATAATAAACAATAAAAATTATTTGTATTTTAAAAAAATGCCAGAACTGAAAATAAAAATTTAAAAAATTCAATCTGCAGGCTACCTTCCAAGAATATTTGTGTACTGAATGTGATAGCAGCTGTTTATTAGCTGCTCGCTGACACCGTCAAATGGACCTGTGTTCAGTTACAGTTATATTATTGGCTCAGCTACTTCCAGGAAGTGTCAAGTAAATCAACTGCTAATTGTGAACGTGATACAGACCTATAATTGCGGGAATTCTAGCTTGTGTCTAAAACAAAAAGCGAATTTTTCAGGTCTATAGTTATTGAAGTTATATAATACAATATGACAAAGTCATTGCATGTACTCAGAGAGGATGATTTGTCACGAGAAAACTTGGCTTTTTGCTGGGAATCAACGTACGTTCAGCTTATAAAAAGTTGCCTGGCTTTCGCTTGTACGTGGAGCTGTTACCATATTTGACTGAGCCAATAGGAATCCCATTATTGTAAAATGTGATGCCTGTTATTGGTCTACAGACAACTATGTTGCTTCAGACGCACATCAACCAGTTATACACGTCACAGGAAACAACAGAGGTTTCAAGGGTAATTTGGGACAAAAAAAAATTTCGCTATACACCATCGTTACAGAAGATGGTATATCGCGAAAATGTTTTGTGCCAGCGTACCCTTGAAAACATTGTAGTTTTTTGCAACACAAATGATTCGGTGATATACTTATGACAACGTAGCTGTCTGCAGACTAATAACAGGCATCAAATATTAAAATATCGGAATCCTTATTGGCTCAGTCAAATAGGGTAACAGTTCCAAGTACAAGTTAAAGCACGTCATCGTCTAGTAAGCTAAATGTGTGTTGATTTCCAGAAAAATAGTCAAGTTTTCCCGCGACAAACCATCATCTCTACACATAATGTATATCAGTGTCGACGTTGTTTCATGAAATAGCCATTTGCATGGATAAATACATAAATACATGTACATACTGAATAAACATCTGTTTGGCAATATTTTAAAAGTGAATGGCTAAATTTGAAAGGGGTATTTCTGTTGAGGTAAACAAGTATTAGAGCTTGCGATGCTTTCCAGGGAATTATTCCGGCGAGAGTGGTGATGGTGCAGCTACTGTAGAATCTCGGAGCTGTCGCAATGTACGGCGGGTTGCCATGGAAATACACTCCCTGCCTCACGTTCCACGGCAAACAATGGAGCCGGCCGGCACCGGCGCGTACAAACATCCGCACGCCGCCATGCCCCGCCACGCCCGCTTCGTAAATAATCGCCGTACGCGCTTCCACAAACAACTACGCCGGGGAACATATTTCCCTGCTTACTTCCTGTTATAACGCCGGGCGCTGCAAGACCTTACGCCATCGCTAGAGACATGCGAAATTCGCTTTCCTATACATAACAGAGCATAATATGCGGTTAAATTGGTAAGGAACTGTTACGTGTTGTTATTTACGTGTGGTGTGTTACGTCTGTACAGAGATTGGCCTCTCTACCGTGTAAGCATTCTCCGCGGCAAGTCACGACAATATTGGCCAGCAAGAGACGTTGAACAAGCCTATAGTCACTTGCAGTCTAGGTATCTGTCAGAAAATAACGCGAATTTTTCATGTCCCTAGCCATCACTTCCACTTATCACTTTACCACGTTCACGTGTACGTAAGACGTGAGGTGCCATAATGAGGATCCTTCACGTAAGCCGTAAACACGCAATGAAATACGTCGGGAAATCGTTAGTCAAGTACAGGCAAAGTTAACGTGACACACCAGAAGACATTAATTCTTCCGGAAATTGAATGGCAGAGAAGATCACGTGATCTTCCCTCGCGTGTCGTTTCGTTACTTGTAAGTGAACGTAAATATAAAGTAACGCGATCGTGATAGGTCCCTTTCAAATGTGTTTTTCAAGGTGTTCCCTGCTTAAGTGAAAGTGTAACGTGACAAAGTGAAACGTGAAGTCATCGTAATCCCAGCCTTACCGAGATACACACTCAAATATCTCGAGTGTCAATGGTCTCGTCTCGAAGCATGTCTTCACGTGAACGTCTGGAATAGACACTCTTCATCTTCTTAATTTTTTTAAACGTTTCCTATTCGTGAGAACTTTTTTTTCAGATTTATGAATTATGTTTTTCTCATTCACGTACTATATCTTAGAAAGAAGATAAAATTCGATACTGGCTATGAGATCGGATTGTACAGTAAATGAATTTGTACACCTTGTTATATGCACTGTAATTTAAACTTTAACGTTCTTATACATTTACATAATATATTTCATTTTCTTCAAAATCGGTAGCCTATATTGGTTTCTATTTCAATGTTTTAGTACTCTGTAGCTCAGACATAAAATTTTTAATAATAAACATTACAGCCCTTTCTATATAAGGGCAGCAAAATTATTAGTAAACATGCTTATAGGCCATTCGGGATAGTGAGCACTAAAAATTTAACCTTTGAAAAATCTAGCCGTTACTGCATATAATTCAACATTAACTATGGTTACCATACAGCTTGTATGGCTGGCAGCGAGATTACGCAATATAGTTCCATATATTTTCTCATTTAAATACAATAACACAGAAACAATACCAACCGAAATCTACATAACCGTATTTTACGTAATTAAAAACTTTTATTTTATTAAACTGTATCGATTCCCACAGACTGCACAATTTATCTTACACGCGCAAACATTAAGTGACGTGTCCGGAGAGGTTCGACACGTCTCGTTAGCCGTTACACGCGGAAAGATACGAACTGGCTGAAAATAGAACTTTAGCAGGGCTTTGTTGAGTGCTCACTTTATTCCGAATCCCCTATACATAAGTACATAGGACGTTGCCGCAGATACCGAGCTCACCGTCGTGTCCGAGGAATGATTTCATAAAATAAAAGTTAAGCTTGAAGTGGCTAAACGTATAAATCTGACCCTGAATTTATACTTGTTTTGAACGTTTATGTTTCACCAGTTATTTTTCGCAATTAGCTAACCTCGTGTAGTTACAATTGGTATTCTCTAAGTCTTTTGAGGGTAACAAATGCTAATTAAGTATAAAATACCTAATAAAATAGATGATACCTTTATCAGTTGAAGGCTGAACAAAAGTAAGGATTTACACAATTTAAAGTTGTAAATATAACTATCAGTTCACAAAACTAAGTAGGCCTACATAGCAGAATTTTTACGCGCGACCCAATAAATATAGTGTATTGGGGTTCATCATAACAGGTACACTCGTTTTACGCTTAGGATTCTAATTTATTTTCAGTGAACAGCACAAACTGCAAGAATAATTAGAGTTTTTTCACATATTTTACATATTACTAAATAAAGATAACCTAATAAACTCTAGGATATATGATACACCAAGTAATTTATAATTTGATGTGGTTAAATAACCAAATATTTTATTATGAGAATATTTTAGCTAACGTTATACATGATCTCTAAACTTTAATTATATGCTACTTGTAAAATACATTTGTAAGGACAATTAACACGGGAAAAACAGTTAGCCATGTATGGTCATTTCATGCTAAAATACATGAAAAATTAAACTTCCATGTTTTTCAACGTTACCTCAAAGATCAGCCAATAAATTTAAGTCGACATGTTGTTATGTTCCTGCTGCTTGTTAAACTGTTACATGTTAAAACCACACTCATGGAGGCGAAGGTTTGCAGTTATTAAAGTACTTTCATCCCTCTTTCGCCTATGTAAACTGTCGGTGAAAAAAAAAATTATCTGTAATCTCAATTTAGCATTTCCAAACATAGTTTTAAAAAATTAAGATCTCGAGGTGAAATCTACCCCGAATGTTTTAAATAGACTAACGGGTGAAAATGCCATGCTTATTTTAGAAAATAATTCAACTGAGCCTTGATATATTTAAATGCCATTGAAAGTCACTTTTATTTCGTCTATCAAAATAACGCGAAGTACAGCTTGTATAAACTGCCAAAACGCCAACTGGTTTTGTTAATACAGATCATCCTTTTGCAATAATTCAGGACATTACAATAATATTTTCAGGTATTGAATGCGATACAAAAAATCTCAAGCTACGTTGAAATTTAGTAACGAAAATATGAGCAGTGTCTGTTCACTGAAACACCTTAATATTGTTTAAAGTAATGTATTTTAACGTAGGTTTCACGGTATAATTGCTTTCACTACATTCACACTCTATTACGGACAAAATGAAAACACATTTACGACTTACACTTCATGATCTGTCACCACACAAAATTAAAATACTCCGTTACGTGTATTTACTATGTCAACGTTAACTGTTTCCCCGAACGATAATACTTCCCTAAACACAGACATTTCAAGTATTCAGATTTTATCCCTACTATTTGTGATCAATGTGGACGTATTTGTGCTACCAGGCACAGTTAGAACACCACGAAGAAAAAAAAGCCGTTATATAAAAGAGATTTTTAAAACTCAAGAGCATTATTCAATAATCACACGCCGCACAGTGGGAGATTTGGCCGAAAACGTGGCCAAAATTCAATTCGCGAACTTAAAATACCGGCCAAACGGGTGTTACAGTAGTAATGTTAGATAATCCCTCGAGCAGAAATAAGATATCGCAATGGGAAATTCCAAAATCATTAGCTCCCACGTCAGTTGAAAAGTGAGTGTCGTGTGTGATGGTTGGACCTCGCTAT
>PNEQ01022096.1:0-14318 GCA_003012365.1 Medauroidea extradentata | reverse complement strand
AGACTGGTTCAAGCCATTGGCCAACACTTCTGGAAGCGATGGCAGAGAGAATATCTCACTACTCTTCAACAACGTGGAAAATGGACAGTGGTACGTGAAAACCTGAGTGTAGGTGATCTTGTCATCGTCCAGCAAGACAATATCCCAGCATTAAACTGGTGCTTAGGCAGAGTTATACAAGTCTATCCAGGACAAGATGAACTCGTACGGGTGGTCAAAGTGAAAACTGCAAACGGCGACCTAAAACGTCCCACCATCAAGTTGTGTGCTGTACCTGTAGATGAGTAACAATGCCTGAACAGTGTTTTCCTTTTTTGGTTTTGTGTTACTGTTACCTTAAAGTTGATGTTAAAATAGTTATTTTAGGTGGGCGGAATGTTGAATGTTGTGTATCATGTGTAACTATATGGCGGAGGAATATTGGTGGCAGAGAACTTTTTTTTGGTAGTCTGTAAATAAAGATGGCGGATCAATAACATTGCACGCTTGACTCGTGTCACGGAAATTATTTTTTCCTGGTCCTCCGGTTGTTGTCGCATATTTACTTGTAATATGTATTGTTCCCAAACAAAGATTATGTTTGTTATGCAATAAATACAGGTTTCTGATAAAACACATTGAAAAGTATTATAAATGACTGTTTTCTCATTGGTAATCTGTAAGTTGTTATGTGTTACGATCACCAACATGAGTATCTTTATTTAGAAACAGCAATTTTTTTTTTGTTTCACACAAACAGAAAATACGTTGTTCTTTTTGTTGAGTGCGTCATCGTTCATGGTAGTATAACTCAACGGAATTTGAATTCTTAAATTGCGTGTGTCATTATATTGTGTTTTTAGTAGCGGGTTCGAGTTACAAGTTCGATTTTTAATGTGTACATATTTACGAGATTTGTAACGGCAATAGTGTGGTTTGTATAAATTAGTCAATGCACAGAAAGCAGTATTATAAGACGTTAACTCGCAGGTATTTATAACTGTGATTACTATTGGTTATAAATTTTTTTATTCAGTCCCTGTGTATTTAATGAGTAAATATTAACATTTTCAGGCCAGTGTAATATTGTAGATGTAAACATTGTACAAGACTATGTAAATCAAAGCACGTGGCATTATTTATGTTTACATGTGGCGGAAAGATATAAACTGGCAGAAAATAGAAATTAATCAGGGCTTTTTTGAGTGCTCAATTTATTCAGAATCATCTATACTTACATTAACAGTGCTGTTGGCCAAATATCAGGTGAGCAATTTCATTATTTCAAAAACATGTCTTCTAACCTTTTAGCCCCACACAGTGTATCAAAGTTTTAGTTTTAAAAATGTTATCACAAAAATGTGAGACCAAAATAGTTTTGGTAAACATACTTTGAAAGAAAAACATTAGCCTATAAAATTGTTAAAGAATGTTTTGTTAGCAATTTTATTTAGTGTTGTTAAATTGATCGTCTTTCAGGAAACATTTAGTTATATAATTCCTGATTTTAATTTTTTTTTATCAGGTGGCTCTTTGCTTCCAAAAAATCATAGCAGAAGTGTTGGGTTTGAGGCTGACTCGAGCTGAACAAGAAGAACAACAACCAGTTATTAAAGCAGAGATATCACACGCTGAGCCAGATTTAGCAAGTAGTGCAGCCCGAACATCCGGCAGCAGCACATCATCTATTTGTGCTGTACAGTAATGTGTTTGGTATTGTAAAAAGTTAAGTATGTAAGTTTGGTTGCTTAATGACAATCAGAGACTTATTTTTTTATGTGTACTTAATGGATGGTTTCAGCAGGAAAGTTCTGTATTTACCATGTGGTAATTTTTTTTATGTTGTGTGCTGTTCTGTTGTGAAAATAATAGTGTGATAATAATAATAGTATGATTACCAAGTACATAACATCAAAAACACAAGAAAACAGTACAGAACCTGCCTATACAGCAATTCTGACATGGACACTTGTGGTACCTAAACTGCTGAGTGTTCAAACATATTGTTAAATTGTTATTTGTGAGATTCACAATGCTTTAATACTCCAATAACAATTTCTTGTTTATTCCTTGTTATGTAGTATTTTACATGGAAAATAAGTAATATTGCATTCTGTATAGCATAATAGTGGCAACATTTTATCTGAGATTAATGCCAAATATGTAAAATTCATTTTACAAAGCTTTCTTCTCTGTTTATGTTAAAAAGTGAATTTCAGTATGAAGATGAGTAACCACAAACTTTTCTTGATAAAGCCTTACTATATGTGTAAGGACCTCAAAAAACGGTGAATAAAAATTACCAATTTCGGTGTTTAAAAATGTTAAAAGTGGTCCAAAACTTTGGTGTTAAAAACATTAAGGTTGTGTAAAATTAGTTAAAAGCAGTGAAAAAATTTTAAGCGGTGTAAAAAAATGTTGTATTATACTATTAGAATGATTATATTTTACCAAACTGTTTTGATTTAGCCTCATTAAAATTAACTTTTAATGTTTACAACGCATGCCTGGTACTTAACACAATTGTGCAAATTAAAATTGCCTAGTTAATTTATTTTCATTGTCAGACTACTGTATATAAATATCCTTCTTTTTGTCAATATTATTTAGCTTGAGTTTTTCTTTCCTTCAGTTTATTCTGCCTCTTTCAATACATTTAAAAATTAAAATGTTTTATTACAAAAATATATGGCTCAATGAAAATAATTTGTCTAGCGTACCTTACCAAAAAGTCTAACTGTTTGGTATTTATTCACTGATGGAATAGCTGAAAATTGTGGTTCACCATGCTTTACCCATTTAAATTTGTGTTCCTACTTCTTGCGACACAGAGCAACTTCGCAATTCCGATGTTTACACAAGGATCTGTTTGTTGATGTTTTTCATTTATTTCCGTTACGAAAATCAAAATTATAAACGCAATGGACACCATTAGTTGTGACGTCACACGAGAGTACTGGTTCCAAACAAAGTTTGTTTTGTAAGTTTAGAATTGAAATATAAATGTAGATATTAGTTACCAGTTGACTTAATTCATTCTCTCTGAACTGCAAATAAATTTTACTATTCAAATGAGAACAAACATGTACCGTATTTGTCGGCATATAGAACGAGTCATGGTTTTGAAGATACAAAATCTTGAAAAAAAGTAAATTACTAATTTTGAAATTCCTGACAGAAAAATATTTTTTTCCTTCGTTAGAAACATTAAAAATTTAGTTTAAATATTTTCAATGCATTTATTACCGTCATATAAACATCATAGTAGACACATAAATGAATAACATTGGCTACTACTGCCCTCCGGGCGCCCAAGAGCCAAGGAAATGCACGGCGGTGGCCGGCAGCTGTGCGCGACTTGGCAACGCCAGACTGAGGCACGCCACTCGCTACTTGGCAATGCTGGGCTACAACAGCTGCTTGCAAGGTCATTGCATTGTTGTGCGCTGTTGTCTGCCAGCCTAGTGCTAGACGGTAGACACATGAATGTGTGGTACGGTACCTACAGTAGAGCCCCGATTTAATGAACTCGGGAACAACGAAAACAGCGATTTAACGAAAGGATTTTTAGGAACCTTCAAAAAGTAACAAAAAAAATGTATTAAGTAACTGACTTTGTTAGATTTGCCGATTAATCGTAAGTTAAGTCCTTTAAAAATACTTGCGCCGACCGCCATATATACTTATTTCTCTGTAGAAATGCTTAAACCATCCGTCGGGAAACAAAAAAATATTAGTAAAAATTCGTTGAATACTTTGGCCGCGGGAGTGATTTTGAGATGCGCGGCCAAGCGAGCGACGCTGTGTTGC
Organism: Medauroidea extradentata; assembly: GCA_003012365.1. NCBI lineage: Eukaryota > Metazoa > Arthropoda > Insecta > Phasmatodea > Phasmatidae > Medauroidea > Medauroidea extradentata. The sequence continues at coordinate 10,529 of PNEQ01022096.1, read as the reverse complement.
GTAACAAATGCGCGTCTAGATCCTCATCCTGGCGGCTGGCGAGTGAACGAGCATCTAGGTACCCAGTCTCCACAGCGCGGCAGTGGACAGCACAAGAACCAATTCACAGATAGTGCTTCGTGTCTCCGTTAGAATGCGCTGTAGTGCCGCGTGCTCTATGGATTAATTCTATTACCGATAGAATGCAGTGGTGTGTAGCGTGATTATTTACACTTGCGTCACGTGATAAAACAAGCGAGTTTATAAAAAAAATATGTAATATTATTTGTGCAGACTTTTTACAATGAATTTATTGCAGTAAACGTAAATAATTTGTTTCTCTGATGCTTGAAAAACGCTCTGAGTGCAAAGCATTTTTAGCAAGCAGACCAACACGAGTTTGTTTAACGAGTGCGGCTGCATACGAGCTACAATGGCCGATGCCACCTCGTATAATTAATTATTATTTTACCCTTGTCTCGCAAACTTTTAATTCGGTTTTGATTTTAAAAAAATTTTTTTTACTATTTTCCATGGGATTTTCCTTAATTTTGTTAGTGGAGCGGACCGGCGAGACGGAAATATTGACTTGTCATGTGTTGATGGCGCACGCAAGGACGGCCTAACTCACCATGCGCACGCTCACCGAGCGTTCCACTGGAAGTTTTTTGCAGATTTTTTTTCTTTTCGCGGCTGTGGCTTACCTATTGCAGTAAATGCGTTTTGTTATAGTTTTCGGCCAATATAATTTGTTAACATTACGTTAAATTTCGACGATACATGCCCGAGGATTTAACTTCTGGGGTGGGGGGGTTTGGGATGTGAAGTCGGATTTAACAAAACATCGATTTAGAGTAAACATTTTCGGGTCCCATGGCATTTAATTAAATCGGGGTTCTACTGTATATCATCGTTTTTTCCGCCCGAGAGTTTTGTGCTTGCGGGACAAAGTATGTAAGCATGCGGACCTAGATCGTCGTTTTCTCCGCCCGAGAGTTGTAGGCTGGCGAGACAAAGTATCTCGGCACATGCTCCAGATGCATCGATCGCCGCTTCGCTGCGAGGAAATGTCCTTTATTATGAATTATGCTGATCAAAAATTTGTACCGTAAATTGTATTAAAAAAAAAAAAAAAAAAAACGGGGCACTCATTTTTATTTGTGACAAAAAATGCAATTCCTTGAAACATCGTACAAACGATTTTTAGGTTACCAAAAATTTTTGCACCTTCATATAAGATGAGTAGCAATTTTTGAAGGCCAAAAATATGTAAAAATAGTCGTCTTATATTCCGGCAAATACTGTAAGTGTTTACCTTTTGGTTAAGTAACCTTGTCGCTACTTACACATAAATAAATTGAGTATGCTGCAATTTTACCTGTTTGGCTATGTTCAAAACTGTATGATTTTACTTACACCGGAAAACAATAGAATCTACTCAATATTTCTTAGGAATGTAATATTAGATTATTGTTTAGCACATGCCGAGGATATATCTGTTTGGAACCAGCATCGTCGTGTGACGTCACACTAATGGTGTCCATGTCCCCGAAAATGCCAAAACAAAACATTAAAAATGTAAACAAAATGTGCATTAAATTATAGAGTTATAGATTGCAACTCGGTAGACTTTGAACTTTTATTGCCACTATCATCGCTTGCCCGCCATCTTGTCGATATATCGAGATTGCAGTACTGTGTGACCATGGCTGTGTGCGAGTTGATACGCTTAAACTGCAAAATAGTACATTAAATGAATATATCTACACAAATGTATCTATGGCCACCATCCATGAAATGTAAACATTTGGTTTTTTACGTGTCAAATTTTAAATAAACATTTTTTTAGTCTATCCGTTATTTAAACCCTTTAAGTATCAGTGAAAAGGGTTAAAATATACTAAAATGGCACACGTGGACTACTATTGTACTGGGTACACTACGCCTCCTATCATACCATTACTAAACTACACACTGGTATTCGTTGCTTTGGCTAACTAACTTCGAATGCTCAAATTTGTTAGGTCGGGATCCGATAGTAAGGATGCAATTAATTAAAAAAAAAAAAAAAAAAGTGTTCTTGACAACATTTTTTTACTTAAAATTTGACTTTTAACAGCAACATCTTTTAATCTAGACCATGTCATATTACCGGTCGGCGGGCCCGCGTGGTTTACAACACTACTATATTGCCATTCTGATTTTACAAGTCCCTAAACTAGCATACCTTGGCTCGAAGCTGCTACTCGGCCTGTAATTTACGAATAGACTAGACAATCACAGTTCGGCAGAAAGAAAAAAATTACGGCGACCTTAACTTCAATCATCATTTGGTCACCTAGCGGCCATTTTCTCCGAACACAACTAGTTCGTAGAGACTCTTGAAGAAAAAGAAGACAACCTGCTTGTGATCTTGTGGCCACATCATCCAGCAGTGCCATCTGGCGGATGTTCTTGCCAACCACTATCTTTTACACTTTTCATATTGTATACCTATTATTGATGGTGAGGTGATAAACGTGTGATTCAGAACTTAAAAAAAATACTGTTCTATCAAATTACAGATATAAACAAATATCTTAAAATATTAGGTCAGCTCAACATTTTGCAGAATGATACATACATTTTGCCTTTGACAAACAATATTAAAACATTCTGCTGTGGTAAAATAAATATAAGTTCAAAAGTGTTCTGAACACACTCCTAGGTTCGGCTGACTAAAACTAATTTTGTCTAATACTATATAAATTTAGACAATCTAAGACTAACCTAACCTCTTTATAGTTATGGCCCACCGCCTTAACTCATTATTTCACTTTTTAAATTACAATGTTAACTTTTTTTTCTCCTCCCAATTTTGCAATTTTCGGCATTCTTATGTGTTTAAAGTATGAGCTTGTAGAGGGCCACTCACTAAACCTCAAGATCATACTATATTTTAATTTATTTCTTGGTATTGACACACACAAACTTATGTTTGGAAAGGTAATACCTGGAGAATTATGGTATTGGGTTCACCTGGTGACATTGCTGTGGTACACATGGGGCAAAAGGAAGAAATGTATTGATGTTAGGCCACTTGCACTGTCCCGTGTATCACACAATGCTTACCTGGGCCACAATGCTCTCATCATATCAGCAAGCATGCAGTCGTCAAGGTGACTATGTAATTTGCACCCACCAAACGTGGTAGCACAACACAACTATTTAAAAAAAAATGCATTATAGTAGATACATTTACTTTAATAAATTAAAAAAATTTTACCGTCTGAAGTAAATGTGGCCGAGCGCACCACATTATAGTTACAGCGAAATAACTAAACAAATCCAGAAATACCTAGAGAAAAACGTACACATTTCAATGCTGTGCCTCAATTGATTTGCGACAAAACATCCGCCAAGGCATCTCAGGGTGTCTACTAGGTCACTAAAGTCACGAAAGTCCCGAAAAAGTCACAAATTGTGAAAAAGGTCACGAAAGTCCCACAATAGTTGCTAATTTGAAATATATTTTGGTATAAGTCACGAAAATTATTTTCGTGTGTTTGATTCTTGTCGAATCATTTGTTAAACGTGCATGTTTACATTACTAGTATTTCTTGTGCACTGTGCGAGTAAAATAAATAATTAGTTTGTATATTATCATGGTCATCGTCATAAAGACAACTTAAATTTAGGTATATATTGATTACAGATTTTGAAATTGGACATGCTTCGCGCCTCTATGTTGGAGGAAACATAATGAAAATTGTCGGCCGTGATGCACTATTAATTAATTCTGTTTGAACAGTTTTCAAGAAGAAGTCACCAAAAAGTCACTAAATTTTACTTTTACAATCTGGTAGACACCCTACATCTGAATTCGCGTGAAATATTACTTTTAACAAAATTATGCTGAAATTCGCGGTAAACTTAAAATCACACCAAATTTCGCGGTATTTTGAGAGTCAAAATTTTTAAGGGTCCTTATCTATGGGTTTTATTCAGTGTGCGAATCAATGGGTGGGGGATGCATTTCACTTTGCTTATTTTTAATTTATTAATTTACCACATGTAATTTTTGGTATTTTTTATACTTTGAATTGTGAATAAAATGCTCTAATGTGTGCTATTACTTAAGTGGGAGCATGACATCAGCCACATTTGTTTACATGATAACCTGTAACAGACTGAGTTTTCTTATAAATGAAATGTGTCTTTTTAAAAGGCACTTAGTTTTATATTTGCTGTAACATTGTTATATTTTAGATGTTTTAGGAAGTAATTATTTAATTGACGTCAATTCTTTTATAATCCAAATCATCTTTTTTTTTGTAAAAAATGGACATGCCGCCATGCGTAAATATGTTAGATGTACCCAACACTTAGCAGATATAAATGAATCTACAAAATCTGCTGATAGATTGTCTGAACAGGTAGAAGAAGCAGGTAATTTAACTATAGTTTCGAACCAACAGCCTCCGAAAAACTGCAAAAGAAAATTTTGCAACACTTGCTGAAGTAAACGTACAGTTATGAGGGATGTTAACTTAACAGAAATCACTGAGTAATGGTTTAAGATTATTTAATGTGGAGACACGCATGTAACTCACAGCATTGTTATCTATGAAGAGTAAGCATAAAGAAACTAGGGGTGGACAAACTGTGCGACATAATGGTGCTCGCAGATCAAACGTTGTGCTCCGACGTGCACTGCCACATTTTTAAACTGCTTAAACCGGTTTTTTAAGTATACCAATAATTAGGATTGTGATGTTAAAATTCCTACATGTGGTTTCTGCTAAGCTCAACAATTTAAAATGTTATTTGGCGGGAAGAGGCCACTAGGCTTACTAATTACATAATATTACAATATGGTGCACAAGTACTTGCAGAGTAGTACTCGATAGAGCAAACACAAGAAAGGTCGAACACATTTTCCACGGAAACGCAGAGGCTTGCGACGTTTCGCCGGCCGGGCCGGCTTCTTCAGGCGGCTAGTGGAGGCACACTTATGTCTATTGTTCAGTGGAGGTTGGTAATCAGTGCACCTAGCGGCCAGAGGACACACTAGGTGTAGCGGGAAGTTTGAAAGTGGGAAGAGAGGTTATCTGATGTTGAGGCCAGGTGACTGTCTGGATTTGGTGATGTATTGGTGAGCCAGTTCCCAGCAGCGTCTCAACTCAGCACTGTTGTTCTGCAGAGGTAGAGCCCCCACAACTCTGGTAGTGTAGCAAGAGTCAAAACTGGATTGATGTGATACAGCATGTGCTGCAACTGGTTTTTCATGTGGGTCAACAAACACCCCAGCTAAGGCATTTTTCTTATCAGCTCTGTGGCCATTCATCCTTTGTTTAAGGGTGTTGGTGGTCAGGCCAATATACTCTGCATTGTACTGAGTACACTGTATCTAATAGAACAGGTTTTTCATAGCACAGTTATAGCTTCCCTGTATGGGGTACGTTTGGTTAGTGATTCTGCTATTGAATGATGTACACTAGACCCCCGATTTTACGAACCCTGGATTTAACGAAGGTAGCGATTTTATGAATACTGTCACAGGAACCCTCAAAACAACCCTATAAAATAAAATACACATAATACATATACAAATACATATACCTATCGCAATGTAAGTCTCTTATCAAAATTAATGAGAAGATTGAGAGAATCGAAATTTAAAGAAATATAACTTCCTACATTATTGATTCTTTCGATACCGTCACGAATTGGAGAAATCAAAAGATCGAAAACCCCATCCCTAAATTTAATGAAACATTTATATTTAATTAAACAAAGGTCTACAGTAATTTATTTATGTTAACATTACGACTTGTTGTAGAGATTTTTCTACACATGTATTGTAAGATGTATAGCATATAACTGGTATTCTAGAGATACTCTATTTATTTTTATAATTTCTGAATATGAACTTGAGTTTTGAGCCACAAGTGGTGCTTGTACTATACATCCTGCAGTCATTTGTGTTTGCTTGCCTGGCTCAAAAGATGTACCATTTGTTATATGGGGTTGATATCAGATGACCTGGACCACAATGTGACGTTTGTGTGTGCAACACAAAAGAAATTACCAAAGTCATAAGTGAAAAATTTCAGTTTGTACAAAGTATGTGTTACTTCAGTGATTGGCTGTGCTGCCCAATACAAAAACTGTAGAAATTTTAAGAAATTTGTGCTGTATACCGAAGATTTCTCCTTGAAGCATCTTGGACATTTTTTGTTACCAGCTATGGGAAGTCGCAATGTGATGGCATTGGTGTCATAGTGAAATGCACAACTCCGCCTTCTATTCCCTCCGAGACTTACTTTCCACATATTTGTTTTTCTATTTTCCGTGCATAGCGCGCACCCCTGATTTTTTATCAGTTGTTTTGGAACAAAAGTGTGCGTGTTACATGAGTAAATATGGTAATATTATTAGTGTTAAAGGTCGTTTGGGATAAAGTGAGCATAAAAAAATTTCACATTTGAAAAATATCACTAGCTGTTACTGCATATAATTTTACATTAACTCTAGTTGCCTTACTGCTTGTATGGTTGGTAGCAAAATTAGCAATATAGTACCTTATATTTTCATATTTAAATACAGCCATACTGAAACAAAAACAACAGAAATCTACGTATTTGTATTTTATGTAAGTAATAAACTTTTTTCTTACTGACTGCGCACTTACACATCTTACACGTGCAAGCATTAAGTAATGTGTTCAGAAACGTTAGACATTTTCCGTGGTTAGCTGTTACGTGCGGAAAGATAACAAATTGGCTGGAAAAAAATAATTTTAGCAAGGCTTTTTTGACTGCTCACTTTATCCTGAACCAGCTTTAGTGTACCAGCAACTAAAGGTAGTATTATGATATGGTACTTTCTAGAAAAAGAGGTGACTTAGCTATTTAAGCTCTTAAGAATATATGGGAAAACTGTTCATATGGGTCTTTCTTTTGAGATGAAGCTTCACTTATAGCTATGCAGTACTATTTTTCGAGCATTGGTATGGAAGGATAAAAGATAGTGGATTCTCTATCCATCGTTTCTCATGGGACTGAAAAAATTTCAATACATGAGGGATTTCTATGGACATGGTCTTAAAATGCTGTAAAATAGTAGGGGTGTGCGAAGCTTCACATTGTCGAAGTCGAATCAAAGATTTTTGTTCCTTCGACCAATAAAAATCTTCGAGTTTAAAGGCGGTCGAAGATAACCACAATTCGCATCAAAACAGACAAAATTATTTATGTGGTGCAGGTAATTTTTCGTTTATTTGTAATTGTATTATTCTGTATAACTTGCACTTAAAAACTCAAATTCATGGTACAGTGGGGAACTGTTTATTTTGTTTAGGCTACATTCGGCAGCACAATATCACTTAAAACCCTTTTGTTCATCATGTCCATGATCGTGGACATACATATTTAAATAATCATGTATTTATTCTGTGGTGTGCAATCTACACAACAACTGTCAGTGTGTTATCTTTGACTATTTCATAAGTGTAGGAAACCTTCGGAAAGTTGATATACGTAGGTAATTTATTTTTAGGCGCCAAAGAAGAATTCTTGAATTCAACTTCGGCCATGGCAGGTCATCGAGGTAAGTTCTTGTTATAATTATAAATTGATATGAATGTATTTCTGTTTGAAAACTACTTCAATCGTAATCTAAAGCTTTGAAAATCAATCTAATGTAATTATTATGAATGTAATTTTGATGAAAATAATATATGATCATTTTGAAATTTCATGTACATATACGTGGACACTGTTTCACGATGGTTGTCGGGGCGAATATAAACATAACCTATTCCAGATTTGCTGAGCAAAAAATGCCCCAGTAAATATATGCTATAAAATGTTGTCTAGTTTTTGGTATCTTTACAGAATTATCAGCTGCAGATATATTTGATATCATCGATTCTGGTAATCTCTCAGAGTTCAGTGAATCGGAGGATGAGGACGATAATGTGATGATAAACACTCGTATTGGAAGTGAAATTCCGACCAAAGAAGAAAATAAAGAAGAAGAATATGTAAAGGCTGTCGAAGCAGCACAATTTGAAAATGTAAGTAATCTACAAGATCATGCTTATGCTCATGTTACACATAAAAGAGACATTGTGTGGCAAAAAAGCATACTGTTCCAGCCACCTGTAATTGAAACGTGGGAAGAAGTAATAACCGACATTGATGAGAATTTGCCACCAATTATATACTTCAAGAATTATATCACAGACGATCTTTGTGATGAACTTGTGACACAGATGAACATTTATGCTCTGCAGAAAGGAAGCGAACATTTTGTTTCGACAACAAAGCAGGAGATGTGGACATTTCTTGGACTGCACATTCTGATGGGTACACTAAAATACCCTCGCGTAAGAATGTATTGGGAAAGTTCCCTAAAGAACCCCATATTCACAGAAAATATGAGTGTTAACCGATTTTTCAAGTTACAGAGCCACCTACACTGTGTGAACAATTTGGAACATGATGAACAAAATCGTGATAAACTGTGGAAAGTAAGGCCCATGTTTGAATGCATCCGTTCTAGATGCAAAGCACTTCAGCTCGTAGAGCATCTTTCAATTGACGAGCAGATGGTACCATTTTGTGGCCAACTGGCGATCAAGCAGTACATCCGTGGGAAACCCTGTCCATGGGGTATTAAAATTTTTATGTGTTGTGGTCAAAGTGGATTGCTATATGACTTTTTGATCTATCAAGGTAAGTCTACAGAACTGGAAAAACCCATTGTTGACAAGTTTGGACAAGGGGCTGCAGTTGTATTGCACCTTAAAAGTGTAATTACTAAACCACATTACAAACTGTTTTTTGACAATTACTTTACGACATAACAACTACTTCAAGCACTAAAAGAAAGAAGTGTTTGGGCTGCTGCTACAGTAAGGGTGAACAGGTTCGCCGACCCACCACCTCTGAAAGATTCCGAGTTCAAGAAGAAGGAAAGGGGATACTGTGAAGAAGTGTGCAGCCAAACTGGGGATGTTGTGAGTGTAAAATGGCTCGACAACAAACCAGTTACATTGGCTTCAAATTTCATTGGTATTGGGAATGCTCATACGGTGAAAAGGTGGGATAAGAATAAGAAAGCCCATGTGCAAGTTCGTCGCCCAGATAGTGAAACAATACGAGTCAATGGGTGGGGTCGACAAGCTTGACTTCCTCATGGCGAGGTACCGGATCTACATCAAATCCAAGAAGTGGACACTGCGCATGATGTTCAGTGCTGTGGATTTAGCAGTGGTGAATTCATGGCTGGAATATAGGACACATGCACGTGAGCAGAAAATTCCAGCAAAGGATGTAATGGATCTCCTGCATTTCCGCCTACACCTTGGCGAGACTCTCATCAAGCAGAACCAGAACAAAGAAATTAACCTCTTGTGCAAAGTGGAAATGGCTTCTTCTAGTGGTTGGAAGGGAGTAGGCTTAAAATGTTACGTTTCGTAGGCAGGTGTTCATGTTACATTAAATTAAAGTGGGTTTTGTTCAGATACGTTGACATTTAAGTATTCTGTAATATAATTTCGAGTTATGGAGGTTATAACCTCACTAAAAAATCCTTGTTTATCTTATGCACCCCCTGTTTTGAACCCAAAGTATCATAAGAAAAAAATTTGTTAGGATACGTGAGTAAATACGATATATTTAAATTTTTTTTTCTTTTACCAATTGTGATCAATTTTTTTTCTTTGCTGTCTGATGTGAAAAAAAATTAAATTCTTCGACTTCGACTTTCCTTCGCACAATTTAAGATTTGATTCGACTTCACTTCACATTTAAAAACAGACCTTCGCACATGCCTATAAAGTAGAGAAATGGACCCTAGAATGTATTCCATGGATGCAGATATTTCAAGCCGATAGGTTTCGATACATAGAGAATCCACTGTAGTGTGTTAAGTGGTAACTTATACAAGAAAGACGTTTTATGACTCGTGTGTATATGTACAAATGCACGCACACACACAGTTTTAAGTGATTGTACCAGAATGTTAACAATCTATAAAGACTATGAACATCTGTTACATAACAATTACTGTGTAACAATGTTAAGCTAAATCATTGTAAAATACATATAATGTTAATGAAATTATTGTAATTTATTATTTTATAGGTATAAATTTCTCATAACATTATTTAAAAAGTCGTGGATTTTTCTTTGTAATATGTCTGAACATAGTTAAAGCATTAATGTAAAATCTATAAAGATGAGTTTTCTTTACTTCTTTTTGTTAAATATTAGCATTTAAAACTTCACAGGTTTCCCACTATAAACATGTTCTTTCAATATAAAGTAATTTTTGCAGCAATGAGAAAAAACAGATGCTTTCAGCAAGTTTATCTTTGAATCTGCATACTTGGAATAAAAAAAAAATATTTGCTGAAAACTAATTTTTAAAAGATGTTCCTCACTTAAACAGTTTCATGGTGACAAAAGTAGAAAAAAAAATGTAAGGAACATGAAGTAAATTATTTATATTGTTTTTTTTTTTTTTTTTGCTTTGGTGAAGGCTACACAAATATTAAATTT
>PNEQ01022095.1:42270-60203 GCA_003012365.1 Medauroidea extradentata | reverse complement strand
AGCACAAGAAAAGTCTACCATCAATTAATTAAACACTATAAATCACAATAAAATTCAGTCATATATCCAATCAACAGTATTTCTAATAATGACAATGTACAACCTTATCAGTCCGAAGTGGTGATGGCTCACCATGTGCTGCGCAGCACCCCGAATGCACCTCTGTCTTCACTCTTGAGGTCTTCTGTTCGACTCCCGTCGTGCCTTAGTACTCCTGACCGAGTATCTATACAGCACTCTAACTTGCGCAACACATCCAGGCCCAGTAAACACTCATCTTCGATGTCGGCTATGTACACTTCGTGTTCAGTGTAGAGGTCACCCAACTTCAATTGTACCTTCCTCTTCTCCTTCACTGGCGTAGTCTCACCGGTCACGGTCGTCAGAAAGCTTTGTCTGAACTTATGTCCATGTGTTTGCTGTTGAGAAGGTCCTAAGATGTTCGGTCTGACAACAGTAATGGTTGATCCAGTGTTTACAACCATGTGGCAAGAAACATGATCCAGACTGCCCTCCTAGTGTTTAAACAACAAAAGCAATAAAGCTCAAATTGACTACTGTTTTGAGGTGTTTTTTACGGCAATTATTCGAATTTTTCTCGCCGTAAAAACCATCTTTGAACTTCAACGAACATAAAAAAAAAAAGAATTGGCCAAATTGTTCCAGGCGTTGTTGAGTTATGCGCTTACCAACACATTTTGCGAGATTCATTTTTATATTACAGATATACATACATACATACACCACACTGAACTGACAGCGACGTAATTTTACATTAGAATGATGCTTAATTAAATATCTAAAATAATTTCTTGATTTCTCAAAAATCAGTATCTAAGTAGGTGAAAACTATTTTCAAAAAATTATTTATATATCTCGAACGCTATCGTCGCAGATTTTACTTCAATGCGACGCCCTTAAAATAGCATTTCATCCCTCAGAAGGTGAGAAGACGTTGAATGTGTTTTAAATTAATTCTTGGTATCTGTCGAACCAGTCAAAATATACAATTGCTTTTCCTTCATGACGATGATGATTATGTAAATGACTGAAAAATAATTAATCGTTTTACTAAATTAGAACTTTCAGGACTGTAATGGGATGATGCATAATTGTTTAATAATTGAATCGCCGATTTAGCTTTGACTTGAATGGTTACCGTTGTTGCGTTTTACTTCAATATAATAATAATACAAAGGGTACTGATGTGAAATAAAAATGTTCGAAATTCGACCTTTAAAGGGCAAATTGGTACAAAATTTCATTTCACATGTAGCTCATGACATTTGCCTAACCTGTTAAAAAATTAAAAAATCGAGGTGTTGATTGCTTTATAATGATGCTTAAGTAAGCACTTGCACATATTATGTAAGTATTTTCTTTCTGTATAAAGTAACTCAATTACAAAGAGGAAACCGTAGTCTGATTAAAAAAACAGGTTACAACACATACTGCAGATGGATTCTTTCGAGGCATTGTTGATCAACCTTTGTGCCTAGGGAATTAACATTTGATTTATTTTAATGAGTACTTTCGACTTGACGTGAAACAGTTATTTGTAGTTCCGGTCTATGGTTAAGAAGGTACTGGGCTGGAGTCCTGTGTACGGCTGTTCATACGTGCAATTCTTCCATTTGGCAAGAAGAGTCGGGTATATAATAAGACGTACCTGGTACTGTGTGCAGTTGAAGCAATGCCAGCAACAGCTTTCTCCCTCAACATACTTCTTGGCTTGGCCTTGACCGCACGGGAGACTACACACCGACTCCGGTATCTGTGGCTGACTCAGCCTGAACTGGACTTCTGCACAAACACAAATACTTCAACAGGATTACACATGACAAAGTGTATGGCAAAATAGCCAAATATAGGTTATAATTTTGATATTTATTCATGATTGTTACTATTTTTATGAATTGCACGCGCGAATTTATACATTAATTAAAGCAGTATCTTAGTTTCACAATAGGAAATTTAGAACAAGACACCAATGCCACGTATCAGTTCTACAACAAGAAGTTACATAAATATTTATAAGCCAACTGTGTAAATTAATTCTATAAATTAAAATCGACCCTGTACCTCTATATATATGAAATAACATCCCAATTTACGCTCATGCTCTATTCTAGCGAGGGTGTGTCAACAACAATAAAGACCAGTTAATGAAAGTTTGTACAGTAAAGTGCATAAATAATAAATTTGCTTCTCTCGGTTCTGCATTTCTTGACATACTTGTATTTAATTTATGAATTCATAAAGTGACATATTCGATATTGATGGATGTACATTTATAAAAACAACAGGAACCAACAGCATTAAATTCACATTACTTAATACTAAATAAGTGCCGAGCCAGAAGAAACTTTGAAAAATGTTCCTAAGATACTGCAAGTAATCAAAAACGTTTAAAGGGCCATAATTTTTTAAGATTGAATACAGTGTATAAAATACACAAAACGTATGTCGTCCTAAGAATGACCCGTGGACGGAGTTATATATAATTCTGATTGACGGTTAATTGCAATAGACAGCAGAACTCCTGAAGAAGGCAGCTGCGACGACTGCCGAAATGTCGAAAGACAAGTAAGTTGGGACGTGGCACATCCCATAAGCCAAGAACAGTTCCGAATGGGATAACCTCTTTTACGCAGAAGAAATAATTAAAACCAGTTATGATCTGTAGTTCCATTTTCTTATTAGAATATATGTGATATGACATCAACAACTACTAACAGGTAAGCTAATTCTTGAAATTCCACCTTATGAAATCAATGATCATTGTTTTCCATGACAAATTAATGCACAGGCTGTTTACAAAACCCCAACAAAAACCGGCAGAACATTCCTGGTGAAAAATAAAGTAGAAAATACACAAGGAAAATTGTAATATTAAGGGAATTACTTGAATTTGAATATCATAGTTGAAATTTGTGATTTCCCTACAGTTTGAAAACTGACAATACTTATAATTGGCTATTACTTAATGTTAATGCGACCGAAAAAACATACAGAAAATGCTGTTTGATACTTTCAACCCTCATAAAACAAACGGGGCGACCACCCTTACATAAATGGCGTACCTTTTTTTTAAAGCGTCAGCATATTCGAACAGTAGAAAGTGACACACTGAGTAATGAGACCTACGTGACAAACTGGTACTGTGGTAGCAATCGTCTAGGAGCTTGACTTCATTACAGGAACTGGAAGAGAAATTGGCCAGAGCCTTTGTTTTGCAACCGTCCCAGCATTATTCTGGAGCGATTTCGTGAAGCCATGAGAAACCGGTGTCAGGATGGCCGGACCCTGGTCCTCCCGAACGCGAGCCCAACGTGTTAAGGGCGCGGCTACCACAATTTTCATCACCATTTTTTATTTTTATTTGTACCAGATATTTTTGTTCTTATTTTAGACACAACAAGTGACTAGATTTGACTCTTTGAAATTTTGTTATATCTGATAGTTTTCGCGTAATGGCATGTTAAAGTCATATTTTGCGTGTTTCCGTTTTAACGACTACACTAAAACCAACTGATAAACCAAACTAAAAAAAATCACAGTGGATAAAGACATTGCAGGCTACAATGACATGCTCATAAAATGAAAGAATAAAAATTTTTTTAAATTAAAAAAAAATGCTGAAACTGAAAATAAAAATTTCATGCGTCGTGGTTAGCGGTTAAGCATTATTATCACGTCTATAGGTTAAACATATCTTTCAGTACAGCCATGGTTCAGTGAACAAGCACGCCTATTCATATAAGGCGTCTCAAGACAATTCGGGATGCGCTTAATTATTTTCCTGCAGATCGTCTGAAGAAAAAATCAAGACTTCTGACATGCTCTTCGATTTTGTGATTATGTAGATCTTCATGAATTGTGTACGCGTGAAAGAGGCTTTTTAAGGTCATTATTTGCTTATAAATAAAGTGTCGTAAAATAAGTAAACCAAATTTACTACCAACTCACCAGTTTCACCAACATTTCGACACAAAATTAAAATTGGTTTTTCAGCATAGTAGCTTTTGCGACTTGAATAAAATAGATATACTTTCTTTTCGGAATTCACGTTGCATCCGCCCTGCACTTCATCGCTTCCCCGTATGTAGAGTTTCATATCATGCCATCCCTCATTCATCTCTGGTCCTCCAGACTTGGGCCTCCACTACATAATGTAGTCAGAATTATGGTTGAAACGGTGTAAGGAGAATCCTTGTAGCAGTGCGCGGTTACCTAGGCACAATCACAATATATATTTTTTACACTATGTTTATTGTATGTGCTTAATTTCATCTCTCCCTGTAGGATACAGTGCTGATATGGTGTAGGCTTGAAATATGTTTCTTGTTATCTTTTAGACAACTCAGTATCCGTCTTAGAATCATTAGTTTGGAAGGTTCCTGCTCTGTCGGAGATAATTTAAAAGGAAGGTTTGTAGCACTATTAAAATATACACTGAAAAAATAATTAAAGAAAAATTTATGCTCTCAGCCCAAAACTAAATAAATTAAAAAATGTTTTATGTTATCGTCTTAGAGAGAGAATAGGGTTTAGCGTAATCAGTTGCAATAAATTCCCTTGAACGAAGGATAAAACCAGTCTAAATTGGTTCCTTTAATGATTATCAGCAATCGACAAGAGGATTATTAAGTTTTATAAATTAATCGTATATTGTTTATTTATAGAACATTAAAAATAAAAATAATCACGGGTGTGAATAACATATTTCATTACCTGTCAGAGAATCACTGTCTTACAAAAATAGCTCTGTTATTCCTGTTGCAGTAGGAATTATATATAATTAATGAGATTTCAGTCTGTTTTCACACTAAGTGGTATTGTTTGTAGAAATAAAGTAGCATAGTTTTTACAAGTTAATGAATTAAAATGCTTCATAGTATTGATATATATTTTAATTTAACAAGAATTTACCAGCATAACTTTCCTCAAAGTGTGTGCAAAACACCCTAAAAGTGAAAATCGTTTACGTCTATCTAAGAAAATTAAGTGATAAAATTAATTTACGCATGTTAGAAACGAAATATACAAAATCAGCTTACTAAGTGATGTACGGTTACTCAGTTTAATAAAATCAAGGAAAATATTTTCACTGCACTTTTATAAAAAATATAAAAAATTGCCGCAGTTTTCAAAATATTTCAAAAGTATGAATCAGATACGCAAAAGTCAAGTCAACTTTGCATGCCGTATGTGCACAAAGTTTGAAGAAATTCCTGGAAATATTTTATCAGGTAGGTTGTATTATGCAAAAAATGTAAACGTGGCTACCTTTATGAACTTAGGAACACTGATTGAAAAAAAATACATAAAAGTCGAATCAAATTTGTATGCAGCATATGTGTAGCAAGTTTAATAAAATTCTGAAAAAAGTACATTCTAAGAGACATACTATGCTAAAAATATAAAAATGGCCGCCACCTTGAAAATATGAACACAGAATGTACTAAATACACAAATGTCAAATCAGATTTATATGTAGTATATTTGTACTACGTTTGGTGAAATTCTGAAAACTATTTCCTAAGATACGGAATACTATGCTAAAATTATAAAAAAATGGCCGCCATTTCGAAAATATATACACAATATGAACGAAATACACAAAAGTCAATCAGCTTTATATGTAGTACATGAGTAGTCTACCAAGTTCGGTGAAATTCTGAAAATTATTTCTTAAGATATGTTATCCTATGTTAAAAATATGAAAATGGCCCAATTTTAAAAATATGAACACGGGAAAAACGAAATACACAAAAGTCATGTCAGCTTTTTATGTAGTATATTTGTACTAAATTTGATGAAATTCTAAACTACGGTTCCTCAGATATCTAGCTGGATGGAAAAATGTTAAAATGACCACCGTTTTCTAAATATGAAAAGGGCGTAAACGAAATGTTTAAAAGTTTAGTCAGGTTACTAAGTAGTATATGTGCAAAGATTAATAAAATTTGGTCCATTTGTTCAATAGTTTTAGGGGGGGGGGGGGCAAGGCACACACACAGACTCACACGTAGGAACACAGACAGGTAGGTATCTCATAAGCCTACTTTTTCTTTCGGAAAGTAGGCTAAAAATTGCGTTTTATTTTCACAGAAATCCCAATACTGTGCGTGCATAAATAACCACACATATATAAAGAGCGAGAGCGAGAGAGAGAGAGAGAGCGAGAGAGACAGAGAGAGAGAGAGAGAGCGAGAGAGAGAGACTTTTTTTACAAATAGTTTGCCATGGTTATTATTTTTTTTATTTAGTGATCTGGATGCAGGAGTACAAATGTCATCTATAGTATGTATTTTTATTCATTTACGTATGTTATTCATGCAAACGAATAGAAAAAATATATAAAAAAACCTACATTGATGTCCGAAATGATGTTTTATTTCTTTAACATTTAAAACCAATATTTCAAATATAGCACTGCATTAACACAAAAGCCTTATCATACGGGAATAGTGAAATTTTTAAAGTTTTTGTGATAGTGAAATATACATCGTATTTTTTTTCACACCGAAGGTTTGGTTAAAATATCCCTCGATAAAAATATTAGGTGAAGTGAAATGAGTAGGTTTTTGTCATCGCTTAACAGCTAAGTTTTTAGCGCTGGTTAGGGCTCACATGAGTTGAAAATGGAGTAGCGCCAGAATGTAGGAGAATGTAGGGTAGGAATAACGGGAGACTCCCGAGAAAACACTCCGACGAATCCCACATGCGAAAATCTGGGACAACCCAGCTGGGAAACGAAGGCACAATGTAAGTAAATATGTAACAATTTTATACTATGTATTCGGTATGTATAATTAATGACTGTAAGCTGTGGTTATGAATATAGCCTACAAGATGAATATGAGTAATATTTTTGTAATCTAAAGGCTGCATTGGGCTCAGAATCTATGCCTCTGCTTTAAATGTTATGATAGGCAGGTATTATTATACGAGAAGCATAAGCAGCTACTCCACCTACGCGATCGGTCCCCGAATTTTTGCATGTGGGATTCATGCCGGACGATGCCGTCTGTCAGCGGGTTTACCGGGGATATTCCGTAGCCCCCGGTCTTTCATTCCTGCGCTGCTCCATTCGCACATAACACCCCTCACCAGCGCTAAAGAACTCGATGTTAAGCGCTGACCAAAATCACTTCACTAAGCAGCTACTACTTTTTTTGTTTTTAATATATCATATGCCCTAGTTTATGAGTCAAATATATTAAGGTTGTTCACGTGGCATAAATTCAAAACTTTATATTTGCTTGGGATAGTGTTTGTTTTATAGACGTTACTTGTGACTACATTTTACACTTGTAGACAGATTTTATCTCACATAGTTTCCCCATAGCGACATGCCAAAGTCAGAATTTGCAAGTTACGGGAATATAGGTTTAACAAAAACCAAGTGACTTACTCGAATGAAATAATTTACACAGAAATTTTATATTATGGGCATTATGCTAAAAAATTTAAAAGCACACAACAATGTCATTTTGTCTTTTTTAAAAATTACCATAAATGAGGTAAGTTTGTGTCATTTTCGGATTTTTTTAAAAAAAAGTACAAAGGAATTACACTGTGTGTTTTAAAATCTTTTAGCATAATGGTCATATTATCAAATTTCAGTGTAAATTATTGCATTTGAGTATGTAACTTGGTTTTTGGTTAACTTATGTTCCTGTAACTTGCAAATTCTGACTTTGACATGTCGCTATGGGAAAACTATGAGAGTTAAACAATTTCTACAAGTGGAAAATGTAGTCACAAGTAACGTCTATAAAACTAACACTATGCAAAGTAAATATAAAATTATGTATTTTTGTAACGTAAACGCCCTTAAGGTCACAGAAACCAGCATAGGAATAGCTTAGCGGGCAGGAGACCGAAATTACACTTAGTGATCCAGTTTTCTTTAACTTAGTGGGTAACTCGTTCCAGACACGACTGGCTACGTAGCTGAATGATCGCTTAAATGCTGTACTGTTGTGACGTGGTATTTGTGAGTTCATTTTATGTCTGGTGTTGTACGAATGGATAGAGTTTAACTGTAGTAGTTTAGATGTAAAGAATTTTGGAAAGTTATTGTGGAGAATTGATTTGAGTTGTGTGGCAAAGTTAAATTGTCGGCTGTTTTCCATTTTCAGCCGACCGGTTTTAATTAAGGGTTCTGTGATGTGGTCCCTTTGTTTTAGGTTATAAACATACCTTACACATGCAATCTGTTGTTTTTGGACCCTGTATTGCAAAGAGTTGTCTATACTACAGAAAAGGCCAGAGCAGTAGTTGAAGGAGGATAAAACAATACTATCACAAAGCTTGAGTTTCGTTAAAATTTATAAAGGTGCTTAAGTTTGTAGTAGCCGGTTTGAAGGAGAGAAGAGAAATGTTTGTTCCAAGAGAGATTTTGATCGAAAACAATTCCAAGGTTACAATAGTTTTCGCATTTGGGAAGTACAGTTCCAATAATTTTAATTTGTTAGTCAGAATTAAGTTTCGTTAGGATTTTGCTGGTTCCAATTGTCATGTATTTGCAATTATCTGCATTCAGTTTTAATTTATTACTGATACACCATTTATGAAGCCGCTCGAGATCTTCATTAATTTTCCTTATTGTGTCCTGGATTTCTCTGGTACCAGTCTCGATACATAACTGAGTATCGTCGGCGTATTGATGGCAGGATAAGTACTTGAAACACTTCGGCAGTTCTGCAACGTATAATGAAAAAAAAATTGGCGCCTGTATACTACCTTGAGGTACACCAGACTGTATAAACCTTTCTTTGGATTTTAAAGTTCCTGTGACCGTCTCTATTTGTACCTGCTGTTTCCGGTTACCGAGATACGCCCGGAACCATTTGTGTGTTCATTGTGAGACGCCAGATTCTGCAAGTCGCGATAGTAAAATTTCGTGGTACAGAGTGTCGAATGAGTAGTGTAGTATAGTTCCTTCTATTGCAGGAGCCTAGGAGCCGGATCCTGGATCTGTTCTGTATTTTATACTCTTTCTTCACTTGTTTTCCCTTGTATGTATGTCTTGTATCATAGTACACTGCTAGGAATTCTTCTAGTATGTTGCATTCTCGTAAGGCATTGAATATGTTCCACTCGTGTAGGTCCTAGAATATTTTTTTTCTGTAAGGTGTTTATAAGTAGTGTAGGGTTGTATTATTTCACCTCTAGTAATACATGTCTTCTTCTAATTCTTGTAATACATTATTCTTGCAATGATTTGTTAGGGCTTGGTAGAATTTAAGTTACGGCCAGCCCATTTATTTAATATGTTTTTAACGCTGAAATCATAACTTAAACTGACCTAACCTGACCTCCTACCATGTTACATATCCAAACTTGTCTCCGTCTATTTCTTTAACCTAATACTTTTTTCCTTTGTTTGTATGACCAATAGAACGTTTTTTAAAAGCAGTTTTATAAATTTCAAGTATTTTTTATCGTGTTTTAGCTTTGACACGTGCTCGACTTCTTGGAATTTATATTTTTGTCCTGTACCTGTTCTGTGAGTTGGTTTCTCATTTTTTTTTTTTTAATGTATTAACATTTATGGCGTTACTTTCGTATATGTAAGTTTCACCTAGAAATGGTTGATAGTATTTTTTTTTATGTGTAGAAGGAATGGTCAATTTGTTTTGTGTTCAACTTTTTGTACATTATATTTCTGTTCTTTAAATATTTTTCCCTTTCGTATAAGTGTTTAATGTACGTTATTTTTTTCTATCTCTTTCACGCCCTATCTCCCTCCCTCTCTCTTACTCTCCCTCCATCTCTCTCGCTCTCTCGTACTCTCTTTCCCTCTCTCCCTCCATCGCTCTCCCCCTCCCACTCTCTCCCTCCGTCGCTCTCTCGCTCTCTCTCACTCTCATTCCCTCTCTCTAGGATATTGCATGTTGGTTTTTCTGTGTTAGACCTTTTACGACTGTTTTTCGTTTTACATATTTGGTTTGAGACATTTTCTTCTGTGTTGAACTTTGGTATATGATTTCTATAGCATCGAATGCATATCCGGGAAAACTTACATAACACACGCAGTCCAGTCCGTATGTTTCTAGGCAGAGGCTGCGAAAGTTCTCAAATACATCTGCAAGTAGGTGAACATCTGTTTTCAAGTAGATGTCGGAGTAGTTCTTCAGAGTTTCGCAAGCGAATTTCTCCCACACAGCATGTGCATGTTCGTAGTCTGGATCACTAATGTACGTATCTGTCAGTCGATTGTAGAACTTTTCCTTTGGTGGTAGCTCTGTCTCTTCTAATCTTCCGATACTCTCGACGTAGTCGTAGGGAAACACCCCCTTCCTTCTTACTAGTTCAAATTCATCAGTATTGAAGAATTTCACAGTGTTGCAGAACTTTGCGGCAGGCAGATTTGTGCTAATGTCGCCAGGCTGCTAGCCATGAAACGAAAACATTCGATAAATTGTATGGTGAACTTGTCACCGAGTAATTTTCCAAATGTAATCTTTTCTTCTTCATTGTGTGGGATGATGGTAATATCTTTGCTGTCATATGCCAGTTCTCTGAAGATAAAGTTTTCATCATATGCTAGGTTGTGAAAAAATACATGAAGTTTCTTCGGACGTTTTCTGAGCAAGTTGCATTGGTTACAAGCCGCACCAATGTACTTTCCACTAAATTTAATAATGATATTTTTTTTAGTGTCACATAGTCCATTGTTGCATGGAAAGCCAGTAGAAGGAAAATGGCGATCCGGGCACAAGGGCTGGGGGCTGAGGTTGTGAGGTTGACCTTTGACCCCATGACCTTGACCTTTGACCAGTGACCTTGACCCCGATTATGTCACGGCCGCCATCTTGGATGATGTCACTTTCAAAATTTTCCAAAATTCAAAAAATTTCCAAAATTTTCCAAAATTCAAAAATTTCCAAAAATTTTACAAAATTTTACAAAATTAAAAAATTTTCCAAAATTTCTAAATTTTTTTAAAGTAAATTTTTTATTTCAAGGTCACTTATAGTTGATGACATTGTCATCAGAGCCCCTGCCCCGTACCGCCAATTCCCTTCTACTGGCTTTCCATGCAACAATGGACTATGTGACACTAAACAAAAAAATGTCATTATTAAGTTTCTAGTGTACAAAATGCTTTCGTAAGGTTAAGTAATGATCGAAAACGATGTAATTAAGCTTCAAATAAGTAATTTAATCTATTTATTATGTTTTTCCGTAAATGTTAAAAATTCGATTCTTTGTGTAAATTTTCAACTTTTTATCGCATATACATGATTTAATTGATTGTTTAAATTGTGTATCACACTGTAAACGGCATAATGTCCTAAATTCGATAACCTTAATTAATAAAAATTACTGCAATTTTATATTTTCTCTTTATATTTACAAAATGCTGTAATAAAAACGCAGTTAAATATAGCAAACAGGTCGTGACGAAGCATTACGCAAGTAAAGACCTACGGTACTTATTTCTACAATTATAACAGCATCCTACATTCTCGAATCTATACCCAATCGATTTACGATAAATTCAGTAATTAATTATGGTACTTACTTGCACATCTCCCAGACATGATGGACAACATCCAACCTCTTCAGAATCCAACAAGGAACTGGCTATATTTTTGTATAACCACGCAGTTTTCTACTGTGCCTTCCCCTCTCCCCCCTCCAAGCTCCTTAACCGGCGCACGCGTTACAACCTGTCCCAGCTCAGCTCCTGCCTCCTTTCCCCTCTTCCCGCCATTGCTGTTGCCGTAATTAAACGTATCTATATCTCACACACGCCCTGCTTAAAACCCGAAACTTACATTTTCAATTATCTAAGTATTATTAAGTAGGTATTTACTGTATGACCGGTAAAAATATATTGATTACTGTTAATATTATACACTTACGATACAGGCGCACATGTGTTTTTATTATAGACAGTCCGTACAAAAATATCCTTAATGTAATTTGTTCGCATTATTACAGATACGTATGAATATCTGCTAGAGTATTATTATATACACGTCCATAAAAAACAAAAAAAAAAAACTATTATTATAGGTGCGTGTGTAGTGGTGACATACATTCCTTAGTACGAAACCATATCATTTAGTGTCGTACTTACTGGATAGAGAGTTATGCAGAAGGGCAGGTGCCTGTAATTTAAATACCGGTGTCGCTTTACCTAATGTTATAAGCATTGATCTTAAGCCAATTGAATATATTAGTAATATTCTGCTAGTTAATGACTCAACTAGAATAAACCTGATAGGAAACCCGTGCTCGTCGCAGACGATCAGTACAAATGCCGCCAACTTTAACACCAAACCGCATTTCTGTAATACATTAATATTTCCCATGAGTGATTTTCGGATTTCCTAAAGCCTAAACACAGCTGAAATAAGAATTCCATCAGTAAGTACACTCGCGATGACTTCGTCCTTGGTTCGGAGCTCGAAAACTATACAACTTTATTAATTTTTATCGTTGATTATAGTTGTTGTTTTAAAAAAAATATGTATACTTATGGCGGATATAAAATCAACTTTCACACTATAAATACTAGAAGGCAAAGACCCGTACGTACAGCTATGTAACATGTTTTAAAACATTATTTCGCCTGCTGGGGATACATCATGTTGTACATCGCGACGTATAAACCCTTGTACTGAATATAATTTTAATTATACTTTTGGTTCCTAGTATCTATCCTTCTACTGTAATAACGTTTGCCGATCTCTACAATGTAAATGCATGTTAGCATCTTGGCGAGCCACACATACGACCACCGTATTCCTTTTTTCCGTCATTGTAACTTAAACATTGATGTTTTTGTGACATGAAAAATAAAATTCGACATAGGTAAGCCTACAGCATATAGTAAAACATAACGAGTAATTTTGATACTTCAAAACTTTCCTCTCATGTTTGTATGTACCTGTATTCGAACTAGTACCTGCCGGCACGCAGTCTTATGAAAATTTATACCCGTTTGATGATTTAGTTTTAATCAAAACTATATTGTTACAGAGTTCGCTATCGAATATACTAATTATCAAGGAAGATTGGTTCAGTTGATAAGTAAACAGCTTTTATACGCGCATTATAGAGGTAGAAATAATCTACTTTACTTAAAATATGCAATTAATTCGGACTACAATACATAAAGGGAGCCATGTGCAATACAATTAATTTAATTGCGATACTAGTTCTAAACAATCTTAACAAGGACAAATCTGGTACTAAACATCGTTCTTAAGACAATTATGTGTATATAATTAATAATCGGCTAGTTTGTGACGTGTCTAGAATAAAGCTGATGGGAAAACCGTGCTCGTCACAGACGATTAGTACAAATACAGACGACTTAAAGACAAAAACGCATTTTCCGTAACACATTAATATTTCCCATGAATGATTATCCGATTTCGTAAAGCCTATACACAGCTGAAATAAGAATTCCATCAGTAAGTACGCTGGCAATGACTTCGTACTTGGTTCGGAGCTCGAAAACTAAACTTTTTATCGTCGATTATAGTTCTTTTACAAAATATGTATACTTATGACGGATGTAAAATTAACTTTCACACTATAAATACTAGAAGGCGAAGACTCATACCTACATCTATGTAACATGTTGTAAAACGTTATTTCGCCTGCTTGGAAAAACAACCTGTCGCACATCGCGACATATAAATCCCTTGTACTGAATATAATTTTAGTTAACTTTTGGTTCCTAGTATCTATCCTTCTACTGTAATAAAGTTTGTTTGTCTCTACCATGTAAAGACACGTTAGCATCTTGACGTACCGCACATACTACCATTCACTTTCTTTCTCTCGTCACTGAAACTTAAACTTTGATGTTGTTGCGCCCTGAAAATAAAATTCGCTATATGGATGTCTACAGTACACATTAAAATATGTCGAGTAATGCTGCTGTTTCAAAACTTTTCCTCTCGCGTTTTGAATGAACCTGTATTCGAACTAGTACCTACCGTCTCGCATTCTCACGATAACGTATACCAGTTTCATTATTTCTTTGTTATCGCAGCCATACTATTATAGAGTTCGCCATCGTATAAAGTCTTGATCAAGGAAGATTTGTTCAGTTGCTAAGTAAACAACTTTTATACTTGCATTATAAGGTAGAAATACTTTACTTTAAATATATAATTAATCCGTACTGCAATATATAAAGGGAGCCGTATGCAGTACAATTAAATTATGATACAAGTACTTTACAATTTCAACACGAATAAATCTGGCATTAGGTACAGAATGCGCACAGTACATTAGCATAATGTTCGTAATTTTCTTCCATCCACAACACTTCGGAAGCGAAAAGCAGAAGCTACAAACAGTTAATACGTAATTCCTATACTTAACGCAGTGTCCGTTGATAATGTAATTTGGAAAGGTGAAGAAACGAAATGATATTACGCAATAGAAAAAAAAGGTAAATAAAAATATTCTGTACAAATGTATTTATATAACAGTAACCTATAAACAAGCATGCTCATGAAGGCTCGTCTGTATGTAAAATCCCGGAATTTATAACTGACATTATTTATAAACCGGTAAGCGATGCGATTATGTAGTCAGCGAGTTTCACGTCACGATATCAAAATTCTATATCGCTTAGTATGTTGACAGTGGTAACTTGACGTCTGGAAATGCTAGCCGTCTTATGTTTATGTCTAAATTGTTTAAATAACATTCAAGCGACTGTCCTAAATGAAAACGTGACATAACATGTGCACATGAGTCCGATTGATGTAAATACGTTGTACGAAATAAGTTAAAGGTGAGAGCGAGGGTATATAAACAGCCGCACGAAGTTCCAAGCTCATTCGCTGTTTGTCTGTCGTCCGAGTACTATCTCTGTACGCGCAGCCTACTTCGAGTAATTATTAAGTGTGCTTCATTGAGCTCATCGCATTATTTATTTAGTGAATAGTGAATTCAAGGTTAGGTATGAAACTTCAAGAAATTTTAGGTTAGGTTTACCTGATTTGAAGAATAACGAATTAAAGTAATGGAAGGGCAGTATTCTTCGTTAAAGGTTAGTTACTGCAAGTTCTGTGGCAAAGTCTTTACTTTGCGAAATAATATGCTGAGACATGAGAAGATCTGCGACTTCAATACGCACCGTGAAGAGCGACTGATCTGTGAGCGGTGTGGTGTGTCAATCACTCGCAAAGACGACCTAATGAAGCACTTACGTACCTGTAATAGCAACATCAAGAGAGAAGTGACTAACTGCTGTAAGTATTGCAAAAAGCAGTTCACCGAATTTCGTAATGCTCGTCGACATGAATCAAGTTGTGAGCGCAACATGGAACGAAATTTGCTTAAGTGCAACTACTGTAGTGTATGTTTCGCTCGTCGTGACAATTTGGCTATGCACTTGAAGATTTGCAAGAGTAAAGTAGCACGACCAGCACTGAAAAAGCTACGTGTGCAACCACCGGAATCTGCTAGGCAATCCTGCTCCAGGATGCCATGAACCCGCCCTAAAATAGTAGTAGGGTCTAGTTTGGCAACAGAGTTCGGTTTCGTCGAAGCAGAAACAGCGTTCCGTGGGAATGTGAAGACGTATATGGTGGAGAATGATGACACGGCCAGGGATATATGTGAATACTTGAACGGCAAGTATGTAAATATTGTAGGTTAGTTGAAAAATGAAGTGGAAAACCACGGAGCCCTTAAATTTAACATTGTACTGGAATGTGATTATTAAGCCAGCGTCATTCGTCGAGGGAACAGACAAAAGAGCATTCAAGACAAAAAATTTGCCAGTCTATAATGCTGACGGTATTGAAAATGAAGTGTTACAAAGTATTTTGAAACTATGTACTGAAGAGCGTGAATATTCTGAGAAGGGGTCCGGTTGGACGCTCGTCTCTGTCAACTGTCTGCAGCTACGAGTTAACAAACTCGACCCACTGAGAGCATCGTCATGGATCGACTTGCCAGATTCCATAAAGACGAAAAGAGCAGTCATCAATCCTAGAAATAATGACAATATATGTTTTAAATGTGCCGTGTTAGCAAAGTTCATCGAAGGAAATAACCCTGAAAGAGTGAACGAGCGATATTATCATGCTCAAGCTAGGTACGACTTTACAGGCATTACTTTCCCGACACCAGTAAGAGAAATCAGCACGTTTGAAAAGAAGAATCCTGAGACATCAATCAACGTTTATTGCCTGGACGAGAAGTCAGAAAAGGTATTCCCCCTCTGAGTAATAGAGAAGAAAAAGTCGATCATATAGACTTGCTGCTTTTGACAGATGAAGATAACAACCACTACTGTTACATTTCAAATTTCTCTCGACTTGTTCGTTCTCAAAAGACAGCACATCGTGGTAAAGTCTACACCTGCAAGAGATGCCTGGTACACTTTGACGATCAACAACGAGTATCTGAACTGTATGGTGAGCAATGTCTGACTGAACACAGGAAATATTGCACGAGCAATGCACCACTTCGTGCTGATATGCCACAGTTAGGGCCTGGTGGCAGGCCTCCAGTGCTAGGTTTCAAGAACATACAACACAAGACTAAACTGCCGATTGTTGTGTACTGAAGCTGCATTGATACCATCCCAGGCCTGTCAACCTGATCCTGAGACGGCATTTACCATGGCATACCAAAATCATGAAGCATATAGATTCTGTATTTTTGTGCAAATTGACAATGATGTCATACCATCACCATTGACGACGCAACTGCCTCAAGAACCTATAATATACACAGGACCAGATGCACCTAAGATTTTTGTTAAAAAATCGTTGAGATAGGTAGAAATGTGAAGATTATCTATGACACTTCATTAAAGATGGTGCCACTAACGCCGTCACAAAATGCAGCATATCTCCAGGCCAACATATGTTGTCACTGTAGTGGGAGCTTCAGTAAAAGCAATGTGAAGGTGCGCGATCACTGTCACTTTAGTGGAAAGTACATTGGTGCGGCCTGTAACGAATGCAACTTGCTCAGAAGACGTCCGAAGATACTTCATGTATTTTTTCACAACCTAGCATATGATGAAAACTTTATCTTCAGAGAACTGGCATATGACAGCAAAGATATTACCATCATCCCACACAATGAAGAAACAATGATTACATTTGGAAAATTACTCGGTGACAAGTTCACCATACAATTTATCGAATGTTTTCGTTTCATGGCTAGCAGCCTGGCGACATTAGCACAAAATGTGCCTGCCACAAAGTTCTGCAACACTGTGAAATTCTTCAGTACTGATGAATTTGAACTAGTAAGAAGGAAGGGGGTGTTTCCCTACGACTACGTCGACAGTATCGGAAGATTAGAAGAGACAGAGCTACCGCCAAAGGAAAAGTTCTACAATCGACTGACAGATACGTACATTAGTGATCCAGACTACGAACATGTACATGCTGTGTGGGAGAAATTCGCTTGCAAAACTCTGAAGAACTACTCCAACATCTACTTGAAAACAGATGTTCACCTACTTGCAGATGTATTTGAGAACTTTCGCAGCCTCTGCCTAGAAACATACGGACTGGACTGCGTGCGTTATGTAAGTTTTCCCGGATATGCATTCGATGCTATGCTGAAGGCAACGTCAGTGAAGCTCGAACTTCTGACAGATTATGACATGTACTTGTATCTCGTGAGAGGTATTCGAGGGGGTGTGGCCCAGTGTGTGAAGCGACACTGTGTTTCTAACAACAAGTATGATGGTGAGAAATACAATCCTACGCAGCCAGAAACTTATCTACATTACCTGGATGCTAATAACTTGTATGGTTGGGCTATGAGTCTGCTTCTACCTATAAGAAATTTCAAGTGGTCCAGTACCGACCTAGACATCATGAGTGTGCCGGACACTTCTCCTGTGGGATACATCATTGAATGTGATGTAATGTATCCTCCTGAACTACACAAGGATCACAAAGATCTAC
>PNEQ01022095.1:0-42170 GCA_003012365.1 Medauroidea extradentata | reverse complement strand
TTTAATAGATAAGAAGAATTATATCGTTCACTATATTATGCTCAAACAAGCCGTTAGCCATGGACTTAAGATTGAAAAAATTCACCGTGTGTTGGAGTTTGAGCAAAGTGCCTGGCTAGAGCCATACATCCAGCTGAATACGGCTAGACGTGCAGCAGCAGAAAATGAGTTCGAGAAGGACTTTTACAAGCTGGCTAACAACGTGGTCTATGTTAAGCTCATGGAAAATAAGCGCAACAGACAGAGAATGAGTCTTGTGTGTAATGAAAAGCGACTCAAGAAACTATTTGCTAAACCTGCCTTCAAAGACAGAATTATTTACACAGAAAACCTGTCGCTCGTGAAACTTGAGCATGAAGCAATCTTGTTCGAAAAGCCCATCTATGCCGGCCTTGCTGTACTTGATTTGTAAAAAGTACG
The DNA here is from genome assembly GCA_003012365.1 of Medauroidea extradentata. NCBI lineage: Eukaryota > Metazoa > Arthropoda > Insecta > Phasmatodea > Phasmatidae > Medauroidea > Medauroidea extradentata. The sequence continues at coordinate 41,750 of PNEQ01022095.1, read as the reverse complement.
TATGTATCATTTCTACTATGATATAATGAAGGCTAAGTACGGTGATGATTTGCATTTGGCTTACATGTGCACCGACAGTTTCATCTACGAGATACGAACGGGTGACTTTTATCAAGACATGTTCACCGATCCTGACTTCCATAATGAATTCGATACATCATCCTATCCTGTCAACCATCCATGCTACTCACCTAAAAACGGAAAGGTAATAGGCAAATTCAAAGACGAATGTAACGGTGTACCTATGACTTGAGTTTGTAGGATTGCGAGTGAAGATGTATGCCTACAGGTGCTGCGAGAATGTATGCAAAAAGGCCAAAGGAATTCAGAAATGTGTGATCAAAAAGAAAATTACCTTCCAGGACTACATCAGAGTTTTGAATAGAGAGAAGGTTATGCGAGTAACGGTACATAGTATAAGATCACGAAAAAAGCAACTATATTCCGAGTTTAGCAACAAACTGGCGCTTATTTGGCTAGACGACAAGCGATGCGTGTGCGAAGATGGAGTAAACACTCTACCACATGGATACTCTAACTGAAGATAAGTCATGTTCATTATACTATTTCTCTTAAAGTTTTTGACTGTATCATACTATTTCCTAACAAAATGTACTGATCATTATTAATGTGATTAAACTTTTTTCTCTCCCGACAGTTTCCTGCATCCTGGCTATACCGAAAAAGCCTGCAAAATATGCTGAAACGCAACACCCATACTGCCGGAGGACTGCAATGAAGAGAGGTGTGGTAGACTACTAGCAGCTAATAGAAGACTACACTGCGAAAACAAGGAACACCACCGCATTGCTGAGTACAGTTACCAGTTCGACATGATGTCTCACATCATCTCGAGAATGACATTGAATAGAAATTTATACAAAATAATAAATTGACTCAATAAAATTCTTAAAAGATATATTTTTGTATTTTATTGTGAAAACATGTTTCCCCCAAGCAATATTAATGAGTTCATTACTGTGTCAGGAAAAGGTAGAGGTAGTGTACGGTTAGGTGGCAAAATGCTACGATAATGTATGTTGACTGGTTCCAAATACACCAGATTCTAATACAATGGTATTGATATTTTCCAATTCCAACATAAGGTCGGTGTGTAGTAGTATATATAAAAACGTATAACTGAAGAACCACGGGCCAAACACAACTAATCACGTTTTAATTAGTTATAAAATGTACGTACGCATTCCATAGAGTAAAATATTGGAGGGTCTAAACAAATAGTTATGAGCACTGCCACCAGGGCAAAAGTAGTTCCTACACCTTTGGAAAACTTCAGATTTTTTAATTGCAGAAAAATGTTACAATGGAAGTTTAAGATAAACAGTATTTCCAATATCTAGATACAGACAAAACATTAAATAAAAAACATATACAATTACTTACAGACTAGAAAATACTTAAACCAAAGTACGAAAAGTTACTGTGCGATACTAGAAATCATATACCAAAGTTCAACACAGAAGAAAATGTCTCAAACCTAATATGTAAAATGAAAAACAGCCGTAAAAGGTCTAACACAGAAAAACCAACATGCAATATCCTAGAGAGAGGGAATGAGAGTGAGAGAGAGCGACGGAGAGAGAGTGGGAGGGGGAGAGCGACGGAGGGAGAGAGGGAAAGAGAGTACGAGAGTGCGAGAGAGATGGAGGGAGAGTAAGAGAGAGGGAGGGAGATAGGTCGTGAAAGAGAGAGAAAAAATTAACGTACATTAAACACTTATACGAAAGGGAAAAATATTTAAAGAACATAAATATAATGTACAAAAAGTTTAACACAAAACAAATTGACCATTCTTCTACACATAAAAAAATACACTCAACCATTTCAAGGTGAAACTTACATATACGAAAGTAACGCCATAAATGTTAATACATTAAAAAAAAACGAGAAACCAACTCACAGAACAGGTATAGGACAAAAATATAAATTCCAAGAAGTCGAGCTCGTGTCAAAGCTAAAACACGATAAAAAATACTTAAAATTTATAAAACTGCTTTAGAAAACACACTATTGGTCATACAAACAAGGGAAAAAGTATTAGTTTAAAGAAATAGACGGAGACAAGTTTGGATATGTAACATGGTAGGAGGTCAGGTTAGGTCAGGTTAAGTTATGATTTCAGCACTAAAAACATATTAAATAAATGGGCTGGCCGTAACATAAATTCTACCAAGCCCTGACAAAGCAAAGCAAGAATAACGTATTTCAAGAATTAGAAGAAGACATGTATTACTAGAGGTGAAATAATACAACCCTACACTACTTATAAACACCTTACAGAAAAAAAATATTCTAGGACCTACACGAGTGGAACATATTTAATGCCTTACGAGAATGCAACATACTAGAAGAATTCCTAGCAGTGTACTATGATACAAGACATACATACAAGGGAAAACAAGTGTTAGGTTATAGAACGAAACAGACACAGGGTTAGACACGTGACTTGTTAGAAGGACAGGTTAGGTGAGGTTAGGTTAGGTGGGGTAGCGCTCTTAACGGTGAGACTTGGAATTGGAGACGGGCTGAACCATTAGTACAAACAACACTAACGCTATCTAGCAGACGACACTGGAACCAAGACGATTGATATAGCTACTAGCTCTCCTGGTGGAAAGACTTAGCACTAAAGTCTTAATAATCAACGCCGTCTAGGAGACGATCAGTAACTACTGGCAGACCTACCTAGAGGACAACTATAAAACTAATTTAAAAAAACAAGACGGAGGGTGGATCCAATGAGGGTAGCTAGGTATTAAGACAACGGACATTGATTAAGATGGTGGATGAACAGCCTGACAAGAAAGAGTATAAAATACAGAAAAGATCCGGGATCCGGCTCCTAGGCTCCTGCAATAGAAGGAACTATACTACACTACTCGAATGCCTTAGAAAAATCTAAAAAAATACTATAATTATGTTTGAGCTATCAATCGTTCTAAAAATGTTATCTGTTACTTCAGATAGAGTCATGTATGTACTGTGGCCTTTCCGAAATCCTGATTGTTTGTCATACAGAACATTTCGTTCGTCTAGGGCTTCGCTTATCTGTTTATGCACAAGTTTTTCGATTATTTTAGATAGAGCTGGCAGAATGCTAATGGGGCGTAGATCTTTGTAGTCGTGTGGGTCTGCGGTTTTAGGTAATGAGATTACCTTGGAAGATTTCCACTGTAAAGATTAGGTAGATGATTTAAGTGAAAAATTTATAATGTCCGTCAATGCTGGTATGCAGTTTGGTGTGCAAAGTTTAATCTTGAAACTACGCATGGGTTCATTCTAAAATACTTTTAGTGATGATCATGAGGAGCAGTTATATGACCACGTTAAAGCTGTAGATAGACAACTTATGCCACTGACAGGAGATGAATTTCTTACATTATCATTTGATTTGACAGAGCACTTACGCATTGATCATCGCTTCAACATGCATAAAAAGGAGGCTGGGAAAGACTTCTACAGCGAGATCATGAAGAGGCACTCCGACTTGAGCCTAAGGTGCGCGGAGTCTACAAGTCTGCAGCGGGTTGCTGGGTTTAATAAAGAACACGTTGATTGGATTTATGACCAGCTGTCTGAATTAATTAACAAATATTAATTTAGTCCATCGCGCATTTTCAACGCAGATGAAACGATATCATGCGTTCAGAATAATCAACTCAAAGTCATGATAATAATGGGTAAGAAACAGGCGGAGAAATAAAATCAAGTGCAAGAGGAAAAAATGTTACTGTTCTTTCGTGCATTAATGCTTCTGGGAATCTGTTTGTTCCCCTACTGTTGGTTTTCCCCAGAGATCGCCTCAGTAATAACCTCCCTAAAGATATTCCCGTTATAAGTGTCTTTGATGGACAACCAAGTGGACGAATTACCAAAGACGGTTTCCAAAAATGGCTCAACTTATTCGTTGAAAGAGTGGCGCCATGTGAAAAGAATCCTGCACTGTTATTGTCGAAGGCCATTCAAGCCCCAAGGAATTACAAATGTACTGTTTGTTCGCTCACACCACATCCACATCCTGAGTCACCACATCCTCACACAACTCATAAAATGCAGCCTCTGGACAGAGCTGTCATGAAACCGTTCAAGAACGCATTTAATAAAGCCTCTTCTCTACGGATGCGAAAATACCCAAAGTTAAAAATTGCTGTCAAGGCCATTGTTGGCCTACTAAACTGTGCGTTATCGAAATTGTGCAGAATGGATCTCACTCAGTCGGCGTTCATGTACACTGGAATTTATCCACTCAACTGTAGCATATTCACAGACTCGGATTTCCATGCATGTTCGATTGGCTTACCAAACACTGTTTCAAGAGAAATCTTCATCGTGTGATGCAAGACAGAAATCACCAGAGCCTTCAACTTCAGATCAAGCAATAGCAATGGAGGAATCATGACTATCAGGCTCCGGAATGAAAATATCTGAAAGCCCTGAACCTAGCACTTCAGCCATGAGCATTGTAGACAAACTTTCTCTACTTCCGGGTAGAGCAGTTTCCAAGTTGAACTTACAAAAATGACCGGGAGATAGAAGTGAAGTTCTAACATCGAGCACTTACAGAAATGAGTAGAAAGAAAAAAAAATTAAAGTAAATCAAAAGCATTTCATTTAACGATAACTCCTACCCCTAGCGTTAAACCTACAATTACAATAAAATACATACCTCTTGCTACAACTCCCCCTTAAATCACGCGTGAAACAATCCTAAATACATGCTTTATAACAACCTGGTAAGACTGCACTTGTTCTCTCACCGCACTTTAGCGCAAGCAGCAAAGTCTCACCTGACATGTTGAGTATCAGCTCACCCTCCAGGTACTCTCCCACACGTACCCACTGGTACTTTGAAGGCCGCAGTTGTTTGAAGTGAATGATGTTGTAGCGAGCTGGTCCGTCACCATTCTCGTCAAACTTGAACTTGTCTCCGCTCAGCCCTGCGACAGTACAAAACTTCACCTACTCTTCTCTGATACACAGTCATCAAATGCTGCTTATAACACTGAATTACACTCATATGGGGTTACAGCTTACTGGCAAAATTTTGTAACTATTTTTACGTGAATTTAGTTTTTAAAATTTAAGAATTTTGTTAATATTGTTCTTATTTTTGTAAGTTGTAAGTATAGTTCACATGTATTTAAGAAAAATTGTAAAAAACAATTTAAAAAATCTGTAAATTTCAGAAGAAATATTTTACAGACTAAAAGTTTGAAGAACGTTACCGTTATCGAAAACAAAAAACCGTAATAAGGTTTTAGGATTTCAAATTATCCGCGAGTAAATTTTGAAGTTTCTCGACGATATGCGTATACTGTATTAAGGTAAATATTTATGAATTAACATCTTTCTCGTTGTCATTTTGGTTTTATCAATATTTGCTATTCAATATACATGCTTCGAGCTACATATACATATAGGGTAAAATATAACTTCCTCAGGTATTACAAATTTATGTACAACATTAGCTACAATTATTGCATGAAATATTATTAATTTTTGAACGTTTTGAAATTGATTATAATTAAAACTTTCAACAAAGGGTCCGGACAACAAAGATAATAATATATTTTTAACTCAAGGGAAAACCATTAAAAAATTTCCTGGTTTTGAACAAAACCTCAGAGTTTTAATATTTTGCTAATGCTGGCGTCTATTTGAGACACAAGTATCCACCTGTTCAAATTTTGAAAGAAAATTGTAAACAATTCACTATATGTGATTAAATATAAAATAATTTAGTTTAAAATTAAAAAAAAAATGTAATATGAGAAACTCTATTGTTTAACGAGTTGAAAGTCAACATAATGGAAACGAGAAATTCTAATTATGGTTTTAATATTTAAAATTGTATAATTTTAACATAAAATCATTGGTTTAAAAATTATGTCCTAAATTCAGTTTTATGAGAAACGAAAGCACAATAACAAATTCATAAATATAAATTTATATTAATTTAACGTTGTTAAAACAATAAAATACCATTTTGAAAATCAAATTATTGAGTAACGAAATTCACCGAAATTAAAATACAGCACAGAATTACACTCACTCTAAAGTTAACATTGGGAATGTCGAAGGACCTAACAAACTTATAAGTAAGTACAATTTATATGTTCTGTTACTATACAGGAAGAATTTTAATACGAATGATTAGCTTCAGAGATGGTTTCACATGGAAAATTTACACAGAAAAAAAATTTACACTTCGCAGCCTTTGTCAGTATGGTACTAGAAACATTTAGATGTTTGAAAATTTTTATAATTTTGATAACCACGCAAGAAGAAGCTAAAATATTTTTCGTTGCCAGGAGCCTTCAAACCTTTTTGAATCATATTGGTATAAACATAATCTCATTAATAAATGAATTAAAAGTTGTCAAACTAGTGTATTAAAAAACTCTGGTGCTCAAAATTTAGGTAATTATTTGCTTTAAAAATGTCTCGTAAAATAAACAAACGCAATTCACTACCAACTCACAAGTTCCATCGATAATTCGGCACAAAATTAAAATCTGTTCGTCAGCATTGTCGCGTCTGCGACCTGAACATAATATATATTCTTTCTATTCGGAATTCGCGTCGCGTCCGCCATTTTTGTCATCGCGTATACATCACAGATACACAGACGCTGATTGGTTGGCGTCTTTTGTTATTCGAGTCGCGACATTGTAATCTCAGCAATAACGAGAATTTTTAGGTGGCATCTCTCCCATCGCGTCGCGTCCATCGTACCAATGTGAAGCCAGCAGAAGTCGTTTTCTTTTCTTACCTCCGTGATCATCCAAAAAGGCCGTTTGCTGTTCGAGGGTAAAAACACACAATTCGTAAGTCAAATATTTGAATTGTACAATAAACATTGTCTGGACTTTATATTGGCACACCTGGTGTACATATCAGCCGTGCTACTTTTATAAGTCGTTTGGTATAAAGTGAGCACTAAAAATTTTACTTTAGAAAAACATCACTAGCCGTTACTGCATAAAACATTAACTCTAGTTGCCTTACTGCTTGTATGGTTGGCAACGAAATTAAGCAACATAGTTCCGTGTATTATCCTAATTAAACTTAAAAATACTGAAACAAAACAAAATCAACCGAAATCGACATAATTGTGGTTTATATAGTAATTAATAAACTGTTTGGTCAAAATCGATTCATACTGATTGCACAATTTATCTTACACGCGCGATTATCAAGTGACGTGTCCAGATATTTTCCATCGTTAGCCGTTACGAGCAGAAAGATACAAATTTGCTTGAAAAAAAAATAACTTTATCATCAGGGCTATTCTGAGGGCTTGCTATATCCCGAACCGGCTATACTATGGCCTGGAATGTAACTTGCTTAGTATAATTTTGTTCTATAATAAACATCCTCGTAAGAATATATTTCGGTGTTGTATTTTGTCCAAGTTATAAAAATGTGCTTACGTTTAATCCGTTAGTGGTTCAGAGTTTTCAAATAAAGTCTGGCACACCTACAATTGTAGGGCTAAATTCCTCAATCTTTGATATAAACATTCCAACCGAGTGATTTGGCGCAGTAGAAACAGGCTGGACTCATACTCTGGAAGATTCGGGCTCGATTCCCATGGTTATCCGAAATATATCTATGCGAATGTGCGATGGTCGCTGAAAAATGGCCATGGCAGATTCTTCTCCCGGACACTGTCCTTGAGTAAAACTGTGCGTTACTAACGCTGTGTATTGCCATATATAACGTGTATAATGACCTTGACTGGATTCAGTTTCTTGGACGTACTCCATTGCAAATTGAACGACTGTTAAAGAAAACAAAACAAATAAAAGAAAACCATACTATAAGCAGAGTATGCTTTAGTCAGCCAGATACATGCACAACAAGAAATTACAAAATGGAATCGGGTCAAATAGAAACAAGGAACAAACAGATAATAAATGAAGTTCCCGAAACGTCGTAACACTGTCTGTCTGGAAAACTACTGTCTTGTTTCGTCTCTTCGTTGTGTCGTTTGTCTTTTCTGTATATGTCTGTTATCTGTTGCGTTTTGTCTCGTCTATTTGTTGTGTCTTTTTGTTATTTTTCTGTTCGTGTCTGATATTTGCTGTGTTTTTTGTTTCATCTCATCATTGTGTCGCATGTTACCTGGTTTTTTATTTTATTTGTTATTATTTTCACATATTATCTGTTTGTTCCTTGTTTCTATTTGACACGATTCCGTTTTGGAATTTCTTGTCGTGTATGTATCTTGCTGACTAAAGCATACTCTGCTTATATTATGGTTTTCTTTTATTTGTTTTGTTTTCTTTGACAGTCGTTCAATTTGCAATAGAGTACGTCCAAGAAACTGAATCCAGCCATGCACTCCCATTGCACAGTTCTTTCAAAGATCATATATTGACCTTGCTGTCGACGATATGTAAATCCCTCTTGACTGTACATGATATCATTATTATCATAGGTAATTTGGAATTAAGTAGGCACTAACAGTTCAAGACTTGAAAAAATCACCCGCTATTACTGAATGTAACACAACGCTAACAATGCTTGCTTATTCCTTGTATGGTAGACAGCAATTTAAATAATGTATTTCCGTGTTCTTTCCTATTTAAAAACAATGATACTGAAATAAACTTTGAATAAGGTCGACCCATCTGTATTTCGTATAGGCCTACTTTAAAATTTTTATTAACGATCTTGTTTATGTATCTACTGACTGCATAATTTTACTTAGTAAGCGCCAAATTCAAATTGACGCGATCGGGTCCTCGGACATTCACTATAGTTTGAACACTGCTTTTAACTACGCTCCACATTGCAGATATTTGTATTTATAAATTCCACGTATAGATGGCATATATTGACTTCGAATGAGAAATCGTTTGCCGAGATGTTTTTCCTTGTACAGTAAAGATGGTTTCTTTTAAAATACCGATTAAAATATCAGAAATTCGAGTTTATGAATACAGTTGCCAAATAATGTGAAGGTAATGGTAATCTGTGAAATATTACGTTTTATGTAAGCCTGACTTTGTATCTGAAACAACCAATATTTGTTCTGTTTCTAGCATTAAGAAAATACTTTATTTATTATTGCTATGTGTAGTAGAGACGATGCATAAAACCCCATATAATGTAGACGTTAATTAGCAAGTTTTTATAGTATTTTAGACTAGTACTGATTACAGAAACTATTGAACGCTCGTGTATTTAACGAGGGTAAATTATAATTTGGATAACTATTTCTGAGGAGTGTAATGTACAGCACGCGCCATGTAAGTTGGCGGGTAATAAGCTTGAATGTGTTGCATATAATATTACTACAGTTTTAAATACGAATGGCTAATTTACACGTAGGTGATTTAATTCTGGTATTTATAGGCTACTAGGTGTCTTTGCAGCGGCCTGCTGCTTGAATTCCTTGAACGTGTCCTTCACTCAGCAGCTGCCACTCGCCATCTGAGCTGGCGCGCAGTGTAGGTGTGAACGTTGAACAGCCTATGTAAATAGCACGTAACAATTGTTACGTTAACTTGTAATTTAAGTATACCAACTGGCCGGAAAAATATATAAACTAAGGAGGGCTTTTCTGAGAGCTCACTTTATCCCAAACCGCCTATACGTGAATGTAATGTGTGCGCAGCCCCTTTAACTGTCATAGCTATGGCTTTTATGTATGTATCTGCGAGTTAACACATTCTATTCCTTTACCGCCACGCATTTCATTATTTGATTCACGATTGAGCCAACTACTAGCAAACAACACGAACCACTCGGGATGTGGACTGTCGCCAATATGTGGGTGGAATGTAAACATTGACTGTTCAGGCCGGCCACTATGAGGGATCGAATTATTCCTGTGTTGTAGGAATGACACGTGTGCTTCGCACGTGCTGTTTACGTTCCACACGAAAATGTCATTTCAGTTTTGTTGGGGAAGCGTTGCCTTCGCAGGTGTTATTTTTGCGTTTTCACCTTCGTAAGCTGCACGGTAATTTGTATTTTACTTAAAACAGTAATTAAGACATTTAGAGGTGAGAGGATTATACGGCCCTTCAACAACGAGGTCTTAAGAGCAGATGTGGATGAAGTGAGGTGACCGGTCCATGCCCGAGCCGGGATTTGAACCCAGGACCTCTCGCAACTTAATCCGGCGCCTAACCAATTACGCTACGGGAACAGCTCAGATAACTAACAACATCTAGCATCATGAACAACTTTCAGTGCCTTGGGTTAAACGTATACAAAAAACCGTTATGAACAGATTTTAAGCAAATATATAATTTGTATTCTCCTGGTATTTAGATTTAGGCGCAGTCAGCCCTACGCAACTAACTGGCTGTTCTAGTATGATCCTCGGGATGTGTGGACGCACATGTGTATTTACTCAAGAGATTCTATTACTCTTGTAACCGTGAACGTTTACTGCAGACCAGGAGGCACGAACGTTTTCAAATACATAACGTAACGAAATTGAACATAAAAGCACTTTAAAACGTGGCTTATCTGCTCATAGGGGCGGTGCAAATTCTCAATTGAATATATAGTCCTCTTCACGAGCAGGGTGGTAATAAATATTGCCGGATATAAAAGTATAAAAAATTGGATGAAGTTACACTTGAAAAAACATGGTTAATCTTTTCAGAGATGGGTGTGAACACTCCGTATTGGATTTAGGTTTCCCTCCATGAAACGGAATATAAAGAGATACAAGAATGCAGGAAGTTTTTAAATATGGCACTTTGAAATGTGAATTAAACACTCGGTACATCAGTGTATAAGGACGAGGTGTGTCCGTTGCCAGCTCTCGTGGATAGTGACCGTAGTCCGCGCTGGTTGGTTAGTAGATTGACTGTCTCATGTCAAACTGTAGTGCGCACTGGGTACTAACTTATAATGTGCGTGTAATTAAGTATGTGGATTCTGTTGTTAAATGTGACACAGTCGTCCGAACGGATTATTCAAATGTTAATTAGTTTTTCCTGCTAATTTTATGTAACAGACCACACTTCATAACATTAGAAAAACCTCATATTTGAAATATTGTCTTTCCTTATGCATTGCCATAGAACACAAGTGTTATGAATGAACATGGTTAAATTTTAGAATATTTATTCAGTTTTTACGTCAGTGTATGGAGGCACTGTAAATAAAGCTGTGTCCTTGATGGTGGTGTCACATAGGCGCGACAAAGCGACGCGACAAAAAGCGATGAGAGACTAAAATTTCTCGTAATTGCGAACACCAGTTTAGCTGCTGCGTGGCAAATACTGCAAAAATATTACATGTAAATAGTTCGTTGCCAGTACGCAACCTCTAGTACGACAGCCACAGATATTTACAGAGTTTTATTTCAGTTTTTTTTTTTTTTTTAGTAGTAATCTATTTTAAATACCCACTAGCATTCCGAAATGTGGAAATAAAGGAACATAAAAAATATCATGATTTGCTTACGATAACAAACGAAAATCCCTCTTAAAATGAACGCGGCTTACTGCCAACTCACCAGATTCACCAACATTTGGGTTCGAAATAAAAATCCGACTCGATTAAAATCGATATAACTTCAATTTGGGATTCACATCGCGTCCGCCATTTATGTCGAGCTCACGTCACATAAACCTAGGTGCTGATTTGCGGACATATTTTGTTTTTCATGTCGCGAAGGTCATGTCGCCTCTGTCGCGCCTATGTAACTCCACCATGATAGTTACGACTGATCGGATGTCAGTGCGTATACTTATTGCAGAGAACTCAAGGATAAACTGACGTAAGGGAGAGAATATTGATGAACAAGCAAGTAGGTCATCTGCCAGAGGTCTGTCACAAAGATGGAATTTTAAGCATGTCTACGATTCAGACATGTATTTGATGATAAAGAAAATTCGGGATGATCTCAACTCTTCTCGTGTGTCCTGTCCGGAGAAATGTATTGAGTGCCCTGATCTGCATTAACTGTGGACGTATAAACGATGCTTTAACGAGAAAGTTGTAAAAGAGAATATGGTTTACATGGTGAACAAAATGAAATGCGTTTATAATGAAGTCATTAGTTCGCCTGGGTAGAGAAAAATTTCAGCTAGAGGAGTTGAAACTGCAATCCGAGTATAGTATACAAGCATACTATATATCACTGGAGGTGCTTCTCGATCAAAGCATTTACAATCTGGCAGGGTACATTGCTGCTGTTACAACAAGAAACATGCCAGTTGGCACACAAAAAATCATTAAACAGTGTATAGTCTGTTCACTTTAAAGTGAGCACTTCCCAACACGTACAATAATAAAAACAATGTATTTATTGGGGATATAGAAGTAAAGTTTTGAGAGTGAAATGTTTACACTAGTTTTTAGTTACATGGAAGTTGTCGTATTTAAAATAGTAAATATGGAGGTATAATGACACACAGAACATTGCAAGCAGTGCTCAGCTTATCGTGAACGGCCTGTACATGGATGAAACAACTGTGCAGTGAAATTATTAATAAGAGCAACGTTCGGAATGTTGAAGTAAATAGTTTGACAGTTATACAGAGTGTGTCAGGATGGAGTGTGTTAATTTTGCGTGACGTTCCTCATAAAAAATAAATTCGAAAATAGTTTTTTTTATAATTTGCCCCTAACATGAATTACAGAGGAATAATGCTACCCTGAAAATATTCCGTAAAATATGACTTCTTTTAAAATAAAATAAAATACAAATTTCTATAAAGAAACAATCCATTGAAGAGTGCAAAAAAACAATGAAATACAAATTACTTGGTGATTTTATTTAGATAAATGAAATTACGCAGTAATTTTTCAGGTCAGTTATAACTTACTTTACGGAAAAACTTAAAACATATTTTCATAAGCTATCACTACCGGGGGCGGGGGGAGGAGGCTACTCCATTCTAAACCCCATTAACGTGATTTTTATAAACCTTTGAAGAGAGAAAGGTCTGAGTTAACAGTATGCAGGTAATCTGCTGTAGCTTAACAGGGTAACTATGCTACACATACACACAGACAGTTGCCAGCAGGGCAGTACTGACCTTGAAAGCTGACCTTCCTGAGGTACTTGAGTACCTCTGGTCCCCTGGTGGGTCTCATGGCGTCACATAGTCCTCGTCTGCCATGGCATAGCTCTACATGCATCTCTCTGTAACAACATTCACATTATACACATGGGCATGGTTATTAAAATAGATTGACAATTGTCACTACAGGAATGATTAATATCAGTAAGCGTTTGAGCGATTTACATTTACTATTTATTTATGTGCATGTATCTGTATCTATGTATATATATAGTGTCAAGAAATAAACGCGTAATAAGCATACCACGCGAATCCTGTGATAATTTGGAGACGGAAAGGTTAGTACGATGACTTTTTACGTGCACAATGTGGCAACTCAGCACTGTAGTTAGTCCTCTCTTGCGCTCCACATATATCTTTCTTATCTTACTACTACTGTTCTGACCTGCGTGTTATGAGTGCAGGTTAAAATCCCGAGCAGTCAAAACACGATTCTACGTTTACTGGACGTAACACACAGTACAAGGAGCGCTAGAGGATGACATTCTCCGTAGTGTTACCACATTGTGCACGTAAAATGTCTCCAATTTAATTTCGCCCAGGATTCGAGTGGTGTACTTATTATGTGTTTGTTATTGGAAATGCCATGTATACGGAATGTCCCGGGAAGAAAGGGCAATATTCTGGGAGGTCAAAGCACTGGTCATTGTGATCGAAAACAGTTCACATGAATACGGGGTCAATATGGGATGGTTATCGAGACAGCCCCATTTGAATGTAAAAGTTGATAAGCTCTAAAATTACTGTTATTGTTTTATTTGCAGTTATGTTCCTTCTTGCAGTGACAGGTTACGTCACAATCGATGAGGCAATGCATTGCCATGGAAACTTGTTTACATACACAGCTAACTGATTAATGTGGGCTGTGAAATTGAACTTTGTGTTTGACATGAAACAAAATCGTTATTTTGTAATCTTGTTATTACATCCATGGAAAAATGATTAGTGTTATTCATTATGAATTTTAATTTCCTGTAACCGAAACGAGGAACATAACTGCAAATAAAACAAAAATAGTACTTTTTGAGTTTATCAATGTTTGCATTCAAATGGGAGTATCTCGACAACTGTCTCATATTGACCCCATGTTCACATATACATTTTTGATCACTATGACCAGTGCTATCATTTCCCAGAATATTGCCCTTTACTCCCGGTACATCCTGTATAACATCGAGGTATTAAGAACGGATGAGAGTAAAAATAGGCAGTTAAGTAATAAATTTCTGCCCCAACAATGCACATCACGAACCCTCTGTAACACAGACAACTTACTTGAAAGCGTGCGCGAAAGCCATGACGGCGTCACTGACGAACTGCAGTTGACCCTCGAAGGCTGTGTCGTTAGAAGACAGGCGCTGCTCCGGACTGCAGGGATTATTGTACTTGAGGTTGTATGGCGTGCGAGGACTGTTGGGGTAGCGGCACTTGAAGTGATCCTCCCAGAACTCTGAAACAACCACTCTAGTATTACCATACTACAAACACTAGGTTGTACGGCGTGCGAGGACTGTTGGGATAGTGTCACTTGAAATGGCCCTTCCAGAACTCTGAAATAACCACTCTAGTATTACCTTACTGCAAACACCGTGTTGGATGGTTTGCGAGGACTATTAAGATAGAGAAACTTGAAGTCGTCAGTAATATAATTATGTCCCTTTCACCACAGCTGGCTGAGTGAGGAGGCTCATCATACTCAGTAGAGGGCCTCTACCATGTTGTGACGGCAGAGTTCCGACTGCCATGTTAGATGATTTTGGCAATGAAACTGCCCTAGAGTTCACCAAAAGGTAAAAATCCTTAAAAATTTTAATATATCCTCTAATATTCCCCAAAACTCGCTTAAAATTTCCCTTTTCCTGAAATAATTCTCTGTTTTCGCTCTTCTAAATTTAATTACATAAGACTATCATTACCCAAATGTCTTCTCAAAGTGAGCACATGATTCATTTCTCATGATTAATGCCAGTTACAGATAATCAGTGCTAATAAATGAGTAGAAACGTTTAATTATAATTTAATTTATAATGTTACTATATTTTAAGAAATTTATTTTAAAATACTAATAATTGCATATGTTTACGTCCACCGGCATTTTAGCTATAACCGATTGATTTCCGATGAAACAACTGTAAACCTAATCTCGGACGGCTCACAGATCCGGGGACGGTTCTTTTTCGAAACATTGGAGGTAGTGTTATGATATCGCCTAGCAGGCAGAACAACGAGGGAGGTTCAGCCTACAATTAGGCCAGCATTGGGAAATCACAGAAGACAATAACTCGCCTCACCCCTCCGTAGTGCCGCAATAGTGAGGACAAGCACGACGATTTAACGCCTTGTTACATAGCAAACCTGGTATGTCGCCAGCCAACACATCCGATCAACAGAAGTGCAGCTCTCCAGGGCTCGGGGGTCGAGTCCCGGTGGGGGTGTGCTCGTCTGTGGAGCCGTCTACCTCATAAATCCAGCTTCGGTATGGTCAATAGGTCTAGATAGGTGGCAGCAACCCTCCAATTTAACGTATTAACAATCAGTAATATTGCGCTCCCAACTTTAATTATCGTAACTTATTGTAACCGTTTTTTGTATCCCGTGTACCTACCATCCTAGTCGTGTAAATGCCTGTTTACCGATAACTGTCTCAGCCCACTTAACAGTCACGGTGTGTAAGAACCATCTGAGAGTATCTCCACTTAATACAAGAAGTAGGTTAACAAAATACTAACAAAACGTAAGTTTACGATATTTCCAAGTTGGGCTCCAAAGGTGAAAGAATTGTGAAATATACGTATGAAAGGCGTTTTAAATAAACTGTCGATATACAGAAGCGCGAACCCGACATACTTTTGTTATATTCGCATCAGTTCGATAATATACAAGCTGGTTCCAAACTCAGTCCTTTACCGAGGTAAAAATACGTAAAATAGTTTTGCACTACACCCCGATATATATATATATCTTAATATATAAAATGAAGTGTCCTGACACACTCACTCACTCACTCATCAACGCACAACCCAAACCGCTGGACCTAGAACCATGAAATTTTGAGGGAAGCATCCCCTTGTCCCGTAGGCACCCACTAAGAAAGGATTCTTCGAAATTCGATTATTAAGGGGGAAAAAGGGGTGAAATGTGTTTTAAAAGAATCCTTAATATGTCATTGACCGGGAATGCTATCATAAATTTTTTTAACTTCATAATATTGACCAAAGAAATGCATATTCGCAAATTTTTCGATTTTGCGAAATTCGAAAATTAAGTAGGTGAAAAGCAGTATAATGTTACCGCCTCCCGAAAAAAGAGAATGATCACGGATAAATCATTCAACAGTCGTTTATTTTTGCCAACCTATTCATAAATAAAACCTCTTTGGACTGTAGCCTGTACATACGAAAGAATTATCACGGCCTGCCTTTAAGCATTCACTCAGGTATTGTATAAAGTTTGTGGTGTGGGAAAGGATGGGGTTACGGGTTCGTATCCCGTGCAAGACTTTGCGATGGGAATTACTATATCATACTAGCATATTGCACGCGCTCTTTACACTGAGCTAAGACAGTTAATTATAGTTCAGTGTTATTGAGTACGCTAGCTGTTAAATGCCTTCATCACATATTTTATCCAGAGTTACTGTTTACATTACGTAATTTCACGCGGGCAACGCCGCAGCAGGCCGGCTAATGTGTGTGTGTGTGTGTGTGTGTGTGTGTATATATATATATATCGAGGTGTCGTTTGTTTCAGAATAACGTTTACTCAAATACATAAAGAAGTAATGCAATTTTTTTTCTACTGGACAAATTAATAAATTACCGTGGGAGAAACCTGTAATTAATTCAAAACATATGGCGGGACAGTAAGTATCACTAACGGGAAATAATTTGTACGAAATTATGCTTCACAATTTTATTGAAAAGTTGTGTGGCAGTATCACTTAGTTCACATGTTGTACTTATATGAGTTATTTTTATTTTTTGTAAAGGATACTATTAATATTACCTATTACCTAAATTTGCTGTCACATTATATATAAGTTTCAGACACCAATGTATAGTAGTTGGATATAATCACAGGAAAGTTCGAGCAATAAAGACTTATGTTACAAGTTTTATGAGAATCTCTGTTGTCCGTTTGCAAACAGAGTATTTTAAGTACTGTACTGGGCATTTTAATGAACTTTTCCCGTCTAAAGGCCCTTTGCCACGATGGAATTTTCCTTGGAATATTCCATGGAATCTCGCTTGGCCGCTCACGTAGATGATCCTGTGGAATGTATAGCAGAGTCGTGGCCGTTTTCATGGAAGTTTTGGTAATCGTCCACGTGCAATTTTCTGTGGAGTCTTGCTGAAAGATGAAAATATTAGCCAGTCAGACGCGAGTGTTGTACTCGCGCCGCTAGTTCAGGCAATGTTTTGAAAATTTAAACTATTGGCAGAAGCAGTTACAACATTATGCAAAACAAAATAAAGAATTCCGTGTTTATTGAACACAAAAAGTGTAACTATCATCTTTAACATATATACGAGAAGCAATGTGAGAATATGTCCTCGTCCTGGGACGACTGCGAGGGTCGAAATATAAAACTCGTTTCTCTGAGAGAAATGAATTTTGTGCCTGACTGTAATCAGTATAATGAATTTTAAAATTCATGAATTCTATCACTTTCCAGAAGAAAGCAATACAAAGACGTCGTGGACATAGCAAACAGAGAATTTCCATTGTCTTCGTTAGTAAACGATAGTTACTTAACCTAAATGGCCTTGGCCTGCAAGTGTTGCTTATAGCAGAGTCGGGAGTGGCACTGTATGGTAGTATACCTCAACAAGTAGGCCACGTTACAGAGTAAAATTTAATTTATGTAAATATGTCATATTAAACCAGAATGTTTTCCTCTCCATTCTCCAAGCTACGCAGTCTAGGGCAAGTGTAGACCTATAATCCAATCCTGAACGTCCCTCCCCATGGCGATGACCCTGTCGTCATGTCACAGTTATTATAATAATTAAATATTTTAAACTTGCAAATCTGTAACCCCCCAGTGGCAAATTATAACATCTTCATCAATTACCTAACAAACCCCTCCTAAACTTTCCAACCCTCCTCATCCTCGGCTGTTCCAAAAACAAATTACGCTTCCTCACTGACTTAAGCATAGACTGCCATCCTACTCTGTTCTGCACTTCATCTTCTCTCTCCTATTCCCTCTTATATAATCTGCCTTAGCTAATAGGCAGCCTAGCTTACTCCAACCTCCCCCTCGTTTACCACCTTGTACATCCTGACCGGCTGTCCCAAACGTCTCCTTTCCTTCAATGAGTTTCACCCCAGTTCCTCCAACATGACTGACTGCTGAAATTTCCAAGTGTTCTCACCTGCCTGCCCTTGTCTTTAATTTTTCTCCCACTTTGTTGCTCATGTTGGTACCTTCTCCAGCTCCCGCATGTTCTATTCCATGTGCAAGAACTACTCTGCAACTGCATACTGTAGCATTAGCCATAATATTGTAATATATATATATATATATATATATATATATATATATATATATATATATATATATATATCACTGCACTATTAACTCCCTTCAATACCCTTCCCAGCATTCCTAGAGTCCACTTCATAGACACCACTCTCTCTAACTGCCTTATTCACCCTACGTCCCTCTGTAACATTATGCCAGGGTACTTGTATTCTGAAGCTTCCTCTATCTCCTGCCCTTCCCAACTGCATGTTTGTACACTCAACCCTCTTCCTCGTAAACCTAGCAGTCTTTGTCATTCATCCTTTTATTTTCATTTTGCTTTTTTCAGTCCATAACTGTAATGATGATGATGATGATAATAATAATAATGATAAGTTTTACTCTTGCAATTATGCTAACGCCCGGTGGCGAGCAAATTTCTCCCCATCCCCACAGTGCCAATCCTCCAGTCCATTCCTAAACCTTCCAACCCCCCTCACAGTCACCAACTCATCCTGCAGTGCTTTCCACTCCCTCACCGTCCTCACCAGCATTGACTGTCTAACCCTCTCTGTTCTCCTCCACACCCTCTGAATCTTCTCACCGTTGTTTCCTTTTCCTTTAAAAGTTCCCTTAGCTTGCAGACTAACAGACCCATTCCCCCTCCCGGTTCATCACCTTATGCAACCTGACCAGTCTTTCTATTCCCCTCCTGTCCCCAATTGTTTCCATCCCAAATCCTTCATCATCACGCAAGGCCTAAAGTTTCTTTCCTCCTCACCAGCCGAATCCTGCCGTTGCCATTTATTCATCACCCATATTGCTGCCCTTCTCTAGCACTTGTACCACCACCTCCATGTACGAATCCCACTCCGCGGCAGCATATTTCAATACTGGACTAACCATCACATAGTATGCATTTCCCTTCACTTCAACACCCTTCCCAGCAGTTCTAAAGTCCTTCTTCCCTTCATAATCATTCTGTCCACTTGCTTCGTCCCCCTTAGGTCAGCCTGCATCATAATTCCCAGATACTTATATTATGTGATTTCCTCTATCTCCTGCCCATCTCATCTGTATAACTCTCTACCACTGTCTTCCTATCAGTCATCCTGCAACATGTTCCTTCCATCCACCCACCTATCTTACGCTAGTTATTGGAAGTCATATTTATTAAAAAATTTACAGCCCCCTACGTGATACGTTGTTGTCAGAAATAACATTACCCATTTAAGTAAATGTCGCTGAAGAAGGTATTTTATGGGAAACGGTACAGGAATAGTAGTTTATTTTCGCTAATGTTATTTTATCCTAGTTTTTTTTACATTGAACTCAAGATTTCTGAAATAATTTGTTAATACAATATGAAGACACATACTGTATGAAAATGGCAGGTATATGCATTACAAAACTTTGCACTGTAGTAGATTTCTTCAGTGTTGATAGAAATTTGGTTTTCAAGTGGAAATATGCCTTCGACTCTGGCCATCGTGTTCAATGATATAAAGCCCCAAGAATAAGTTGTGTACCATAGATGCATGTGAGATAAAACGTATTCAGTCGAGGTATGAACACTATCCCATTCTTTCAGTAACTGTGTAAATGTATAATGTCAAATTTCTTGTTTACCAAATAATACAACTAGTGCTTATCTAGCTTGTTTACAGGGCCTGTATGCTGTAGGCTAGTAAAGCTGTGTGGGAATGTAAATGTTTTTCTAATGAAACTATCACATGAACAATTACAGAGAGTTTCATTATTTTTTTCAGTAAAAGCAGTTTGAATTCTAACTTGAAAACACATAAAAATCTTAAGAAAACCAGGAAAAACTCATAAAATGTATATAAGCAGTGATACTCCAAACTGTTTTTACATTCTATTATCACATATAAATCAATTACCCTACATTCTGTTAAGTTTTGTTAATATTATAATGCAGTACATTTTTTCACGTAACACATTTTAAGTGTACTATACATTTTATTTCAAATGAATACCTCAATGCATTATTTCTCAACAACAGCACAGTATTTGTGATTATTATAGTTATGCAAAATACTGTTAAATATAAGCCCTGACATTTTTACTGTAGCGACATTTACATTCCTACAAAAACCTACGCAGAACAATAAACGAGCGTACAACATACAGGTCCTGCAAGCAGGTCAGACAATGATACGCTTGTCATATTATTGACATTGACAAAGTACGCTTACGACATTATACACTCGTACACGCACTGAAACAACGTAACAGTTTTCATACCTCAACTGTATACGATTATCCTTAATATTTGCATCCACATGACATCAAACATAACGTTTTTAGGGGATGTGTACTCTCAACCATACATGGTTCGACGTGCAAGCATTTTCTCCCTTTTCAAAATAAATTTTCTTTCGCTGCCGAAGAAATCCACTACAGTACACAGTTTTACGAAGCTTTCTCCTGTCATTTTCACAAACTATAAGTCCTTATTACGTATAAATCTAACGACTTCAATAATTCAGTAAAACAGAATGATGACCACACGGCATCCATTACAAAAAAATTACTCAACACTTGTTTTGTGTTTACTTTTGTGGCAGCAAGTATCGTGTAGAAGGATATTCCATAGAACCATCCTCACAGCCTTTCATGGAAGTTATCTTTTCAAGCTTCGTGCAAGATTCCAACATATCTTGTACAAGACATAGCATCGTGTCAAACGGGCTTTAAAACGAATACATACATAATTGGGGAAAAATGTCGCATTTTCTGTAATAACAAATTTGGTAATACATTTTATTGATAAATAATGCGTTTAAACATTACAGTGACTTTGAAATATCCAGTTATATTTACGCATAATATGTTTCCACTAGGACATTTTAGTAATCAATACTTTTAGGAGATTAAATAATTAAGAAAAAAATTTTTTACATCTTGTTTTATAAAAATAATCTCGTTAGGATTGTTATATTTTTATCAGCTATCTCCAGTCACAAGAATGCAAAGTTCATTTTTACATCAGACTATAATTCAAGTGGTATTTTGTAGGTAAAATGGGAGCAGTATTTTAGACGTAGACGATTCCGAAAGTGGAGTCATCCTTTCGGTCTAGCTATCTGAAGCAGATCACGAAAAGGGACTATGTCTTAGCAGAATTGAAAAATGACCTGCAAAATGGATCAATATGACCTTCAGAATGATATTGTGCACCGCTCAGATGCTGTACGAGATAGAGAGAGACTGAGAGAGAGAAAGAGGAAGTATGTGTGAGAGAGGGAAAGAACAGTTTGAACATCATAGGGGTTTTCATGAGATAATATTGATGTATGTAGGCTAGAGGGATTCTAAGTCCACTCCGTTCCTCACCACGGCTCAACAAAATTTTTACATAATTCTGACTATTGCTTATGAGTGAGTGATAAATAAATATATGCTGAAAACATAAACTGATTTCTACGCTTTTTTCGAAGCCAATATGGATAAAATACTCAATGACAATTCTAGATAATGATATTTTCCAACTTTATGAGTAAATATTTATCCAAAATTTCTCATTCGTTACACGTGATCTCTTGCGCCGCAGTTAAATGCACGAGGTTTCGGCACCGGCGTCAGAGATTGTACCTATGAAGTTTGTAACACTGGAAACTATTTTGTTTAAAACGATGGCTAAATCTATTGTCTAGGATTACTATTGTTTAGTTTTCGCAAATTGGCTTCAATAAACCTACAGTAATAGATTAATGCTTTTAGCATTTAATAATGTACCACGCACTCTTTTAAAGTTTTCATTACGGCAGTTTTAAGATGGCGATAAAACACGCAGTTGTTCCAATCCGTCTGAAATTTTGTTATCCCCGAGTTTTGGAGTCGCCGATTATGATTTTGATGTCGAATTATTCGGGTCAAATATTGTAACTGAATTTTAAAAGTACGTCTTGGTTGACTTCATATTTGTGTATTTTGGCGAGATGGGAGTCAATAGAATCGGTTTTCAACATGTCTAGGAGAAGGGAAGCTCCAAAATCAAACCCGAAATTGTGTTTTGTTAGGCACAAGTAAACTTCAAGCTGAAATAAATGGCGCATACCTCCAAACACCCAAGTCAAGGCGAGGCTGTGTCGAGGACTGAGAGGCATCAAGGTGTATATCATATATGATGTGAACGTACCACGTCAGGGCACCGGGGTGAACCCTGTTGTATATTAGCTCTTACCCTTCTAAACCAAGCTCTGGGAGGGTCGACGGATATTTCTTCGGTACTCGTGGGAACAACATGGAAAAATAACTAAAAAATAAATTAAATGTAAATTTTTTTTTAAAACAAGCTTTTATTTACATACTCTAAAAAAATAAATTTATAATTAAATCAAATCCATCAATTTATTATATTATACAATTTTTGTGATATTAAAGTTTGTCGCGAGATTTACTTGTGTAGATTAACAAGAATAGAATATGTAAATTGATCTTGACATAAGACATTCTATGAAAAAAAAGTTTTTTTTCTTCATAAAATAGGCATATCTCGCGAGACAAGCTTTTATGTAACATAAATCATATTATATAATAAATTGATGGATTTGATTTAATTTAAAATTTATTTTCTTCATTTCAGAGCGTTTAAATATAAGCTTGTTTATAAAAATTTTTTTTTCTAATAATTAATTATTAACTCGCTTAGTTTCCAGTTTGTCTGTTCGATGACAATGAGCAAGAGATTTGAAAATTGACCAAAGCTTCGAACTGGATGATAATGCCACATAAGAGGAAACATTTTGAAAAAATAATAATTTAAATAAAAAATAAAACATTTCAATACTAGAATTTTCACAAGATAATAGAAACGAGTTTAGAGAGTAGCTGTCGTTTAGAAAAATCACATAAAGTTCATAATCACATGCAGAATAATAAAGTTATTAATGACTTAGGTGAACTATCCTGCATCAATTACCTATTGCGTACGTCCGACGTATTTCAATATAAATCTTACAAGTATTTTCATAAAATAAATTATTATATATATATATATTAGCAGTGTTTTTTCAAAATGTGGTACATAAAAATAGCTATCATTTTAATATTAGTTACGCTGTTCTTAACAATGCGTCCACGTAAAAGGCATTTCTAACCTTTGGCAGCGAGAAAATATGCACATTTTGTATTCTCCCCAGTCGTTTTAAACATTACAATTGTAAAAATTCATTCAGTTCTATATTTTGGAATGTTAAGTTCAGTACCAGCAGTCTATATGGAAGTTTACAGCTTCGAAATACCTATGCCAACTGCACAATGTGAAAAAAAAAATTGTCGACTTTTTTCAGTATAACATTTCTATATATAAAACATAACACAGACTGACTGACTGACTGACATATCAAACTGCAACCCAAACCACTGAACGTAAAAATTGTTGCGTGGGTTCCCCTCAGCTCGTAGGCGAACACTAAGAAGGGATTTTTTTTTTTTTTTTTTTTTTTTTTTTTTCGAAATTCGACCTCTAAGGGGGTGAAAAGGGGTGAAATGTGTTTCCAAAGAATCGTCGATAGAGCTCGAACCCGACGGCCTATCACCGTGATTTTTACTTTAATACGACACACATAAAAATGCATATTAGCCAATTTTAGGATTTTTCGAAATTCAATATTGAAGGGGGGTGAAAAGACCTTAGACCTTAAATATGTTTCCGATTAGTTATCGATATATATCGAATCCTTCAGTAGGCTAGAGAGTTGGTTTTCAGTTCAAAATGTTGCTTACGTAAATTTCCAAAAAGTAGTTTTAATATTTATTGAAATTTGACCCCCAAGCAGCAAAAAGGGGCAAAATGTGTTTTTTTATGAATTTTATATATCATTGGAACACAATAGGCTATCGTCGTGATATTTACTTCAGTTGGTTACGTATACAAATGACTAACATAAGACTTAAAGACATTTCGAAATTTGATAATTAAGGGAGTGAAAATACGCGAAAAGGGTTTTATGTTGTTCCTCTATATCTATTGAACCAATCGAGATATCAAAGTGATATTTGTTTTAAATTGATGCTTAAATAAATACCTAAATACAATTAAAATATATTTTCCGAATTCGGCCCCAAAGAGGTAAAGAAAGGTTAAAATGTGTTTTATATTCACAATCGATATATATCGACCGCACTGATTTTTTATATAGCGACGTGCATTTATTTTATTTAAGATTGATGCTTACTCAAATATCAGAAAAGTGATTTGACGAATTTTCGAAATTCGCCACCTAAGAAGGTGAAAAAGGGTGAAATGTGGGGAAACGTGTTTTCAATTAGTCGTCGATATATCTTGAGCCTAGCGGGCTATTGTCGTATTTTTCACGTCCACGAGACACCAATTAAATATTCTAAAACGCGATTCAAGGGTTTTTCGAAACTTAGTCTCTTAGGAGGTGAAAAGACCTGTAATGTGTTTCAGATAAACCCACGATATATATCCAACATTTCGAGACATACAGTTAATTTTTGCTTCGGGATGATGATTACAGAAATTATAGGAAATTGTTTAAATACTTTTTGAAATTCGAACTCTCAGTAACGTGCAGAGGTCATATGGGTTTTTTAATGAATGCTAAATTTTTATTAGACTAAACGGGCTACCGTCGTGATTTGCACTTCAATTGGATACTTATACAAATGTCTAAGATGTGAACTTACACAATTCCGAAATTCGACACCCAAAAAGGTAAAAAAGAAAAAAATTTGTTTTCCATCAACCAGTGATTTCTATCTTGCCAGTAGAGATATTGAGGTGTTGTTCGCGTCAAACTCATGCTTACGTAAGTATTTATATAATTGTATGTAAGTGTTTCTACTTTATAAAATAACTTTAATATTAAGAATAAAACTAAGTTTGTAAACTTTCAAGGCAGTGATCGGAAAAGCAAGTACGACCGGCGAGAAATAAATTATACAGGAGTTTCATTCTACAGTTCTATGGAGACGCGGTGTTGTACAACCTCTGTGAGCTTAGGAAATAACATTTCATTCTTAAAAGTAGTTTTCATGAATAATTTCGACGTTATGTGGCGCAGTTGTTTGTAGCTCCGATCTATTGTTCGGGATGTTCTGGGCAGAAATTCCTTTTAAAGGCTGTGCAAACATGCAAGTCTGACACAACAAATCTGCAAGTAAACCATGCATTTCATTAGATTAACCTGTTACATTTAATAATATGTAATTGCCCCACAACGCAACTTTGCAGTGACTATAAATAAAGCTCAGGCAAAGTCGCTGTTAGTGGCAGCAGCAAACTTAAGACTGCTTTTTGCGTGGACAGCTATAGCTGCTTATCCTGCTGCAGAGTTAGTTAAAATAGCAGATTGGCCATTATCACGCTCGATGACTGAACTATGTATGTATCTGGTGTACAAAGATATTTTTAAATTAAAGTAAATATTATCTGCTCTGAGTGATACACGTGAACAAAGCCGCGGGCGTACTGCTGTTCTATATATATATATATATATATATATATATATATATATATAAATTAACACTGACTGACTGACTGTCTGACATATCAAACTGCAGCCCAAACCACTAAACCCAGAATCGTGAATTTTTGCGTGGGTTCCCCTCAGGTCGTAGGCGAGCACTAAGAAGGGATTTTTTTTTAAAACTCTATCTCTAAGGAGGTGAAAAGGGGTGAAACGTGTTTCCGAAGAAACGTCGATAGAGCTCGAATGCGACGGCCTATCATGGTGACATTTAGTTAAATAGGACACACAGAAAAATGCATATTTGCCAATTCACGGATTTTTCGAAATTCAACATTTAAGGGGGTGAAATGACTTAATGTGATTCCGATTAACTATCGACATATATCGAATCTTTCGGGATAGAGAGTTGGTATTCATTTCAAAGTGTTGCTTACGTAAATACCCAAAAAGTCGTTTTAGGATTTTTTGAAATTCGACCCCCAAGCTGTAAAAAAGGTTAAAATGTGGTTTTTTATGAATCGTTTATATCACTGAAACAGAATTGACTATCGTCGTGATTTTACTTCAATTGGTTACGTATACAAATGTATATGACATTAATCCATGACGTTTAGAAATTATTTAGTTAAGGGGGTGAAAATACGTGAAATATGTTTTCGATTATTCCTCCATATCTATCGAACCAATCGAGATATCGAAGTACTCTTTGCTTTAGATTGATACGTTTGTGAATATCCCAAGTACGATTAAAATATATTTTCCGAATTCGGCCCCTAAGATGTTAAAAAACCGGTAAAATGATTTTCGATTGACAATACATTTATATATATATATATATATATATATATATATATATATACATATATCCCATTGATATTTATAGAGCGACATTATTTTCATGTTTGATGCTTTACTGAAACATCTGAAAATAAATTTAAGGAATTTTCAGAATTCGTCACCTAAGGTGGTGAAAAGGGGCGAAAACTGATGAAATGTGTTTTTAATTAACCGTCGATACATCTTGAACCCAACGGGCTATTGTCGTGTTTTTCATATCCAAGAGACACCAGTTAAGTAGTCTAAAATGCGATGCCAGGGGATTTCAAAATTCCATCTATTAGGTGGTGAAAAGACCTGGAATGTGTTTAGGTAAATTTTCTATATATATCGAACACATCGAGATATTCAGTTTATTTTTTATTCAGGATGATGATTACGTAAATTCCAGTGAAAAGGTTTTAAGATTTTACAAAATTCGAACTCTCAGTACTGCAAGGAGTGATATGTGGTTTTTAATGAATGATCGCTTTTTCTTTTACTGTATAAGCCTTCGTCGTGATTTTCACTTCACTTGGATATTTGGATAAATATCTAAGGTGTGAAATGAAGATTTTTCGAAAGTCGACACCTAATAGAATTAAAAAGGCATAAAAAGTTGTTTTCTATCAGCCGATGATACTTATCTAGCCAGTAGAGATATTGATGTGGTATTCGCATCAGAATGATGCTTACGTAAGTACCTAAAAATGTAATGCAAGTTTTTTATTTTACTATTTAACTCAATTAAATAGAAAACTTTCTTTGTCAACTTTCAAGGCAGACGATCCGAAAAGAAAGTACGACCAGCGAGAAAAAAAATTATACAGGTTTTTCATTCTACAGGTCTGTCGAGACGCGGTGTTGTACAACCTCTATGAGCCCAGGAAATTAATGTTTCATTTTTAAAAGTAGTTTTCATGAATCTTTTCGACGTTATGTGGAGCAGTTGTTTGTAGCTCCGAGCTTCGGGATGTTCTGGGCTGAAATTCCTTTTAATGGCCGTGAAAATTTGCAAGTCTGAAACAAAAAAAAAATTGCAAGGCAGATGAAATTAGTGTATTTTGGATGAAGCCATGACAAGTGATGAAAATATATTAATCAGTCCACATATAACATCTCAGTAACCTCGAGGTTTGGGTACCAAATACGTTTATATTTCAGCGAAACATTATACCGCAAAAATTTCTTAATGCCACTTAACTTCAAGGGAAGGTTTTGAAAAACAAATATGTTATTTAGAGCACCATCATCAGTGTTTGAGCTCGAGGGAAATCAGTCTTAATACCACGTAAACTACGTATTTCCTTTGATTAGCCTGTTACATTTAACAGTCTGTAATTACCCCACAACGTCAACGTTGCTGTGACTATAAATTAGGCCCAGGTGAATTCACTGTTAGTGGTAGGGACAAACTTAAGACTACTTTCCGCGTGGGCAGCTATATCTACTTATCCTGCTGCAGAGTTAGTTCAACTAGTAAATTTGTCAATCCAACGCTTGATGACTGAACTTCCTACCTGGTGTACAAAGAGCTCTGAGAAATATACGCGAGCAAAGCCGCCGGCGTATTTATAGTTAAGTATATAACCTTTAAATTATGCGTTCTGAGGAAAATTCTTCAAGATTTTAAAGTGTATTTTAGTTAACATCTTATAAAATCCAAGTATAGTTTTCTCGTAAACAGGTGCAATAACTGACAATTGGGAAATATTGTTAAAACATTACAAATACCTATGTTATTTGTACATACGCGTTAACTAATAATTTTCTATTAACATTATAATATTCATATCCGTGGCGGAAGTAACAAACACATCTTCGGAGCACGAATTTAAGAGTTACAATTTCATAAAACTATAAAATGTAAAACTGATTTTAGTGAAAATTTACGTCTCAAATGCTTGGGAAACCGAATCATCCTGCGATTGCAATATAGGGACGTTATTGGAAAATAATTAGATACTATTTTTTTGGTGACAGATTTAATCAAATGCAGAAAAGTAAGAGCCGATGTTAAAAAAAAAAATACAAATATTTTATCAGGATACATAGCTATTTATCCAAGTAAGTATCAAATAACGTGGATATCTATTCAATAATCTGGATAAATGACCTTATGAATAATAATGATCCAATAATGTGGATATATTTCCACTAATATAAATAATTAACCAATAATCTGGTTGATATATAAAAAATATATTTCCGATATTCCAGAAACATGTCCAAATATCTAAATACATATATAAAATTTGGTTACATAGTAATTCAGATACATACTTCTTCAATAATTGGGATACATGTCAAATATCTGAATACATATTCAGTTATTTAGAATACATATCGAAACATCTAAATTGATGCCTAATAGTATATACTGGGTACACATACATTAAAATAAGTACTTATCCAATAAACTGGGTACATATATAATACATCTATAATAATTTGGACACATATGTAAAAATAATGGATACGTGTATAAAAATAATGGATACTTATTCAATAATCTGGCAACATGTTCACCAATACAGAAACATATACAGCAAAATGAATTAATTATTTTTATTTATCACCTTGATACATAACCCATTACATTTATACAAACAATCCAAAATGTTGAATGTAACTGTAAAACATTGTCTACTCTTAGCATAGTGACGAAAATTTTTTAAAGTAACAAGTTAATTAAGATTTTCGGGGAAAAAATGTGTAGCTTGGATATTGATCGTTGTCTGACATATTCAAATAATTTACCGTAAACATTATTTTTTCTGTCGCAGTGGACTCAGCGAGGCAGTGCGTTCCTGTACGCACTGTAATTTTCTTTTCGATTCGTATATACATTATATACGTACATACATACAAAATACAGGATTATTTGAACTTGTACACAAGCTTGGCTTCTTTATCGTGTGCTGCTAGTGATTTAATCTTCCCGTGTGCCACGATAGCTGGCATTAAAATTCAAGATGCTATAATAGAATGAATTAATTTTAGCTATTTTCCCTCAGCGAGATAGACAGGGAAGGAAAGAGGGAGGGAGAGAGAGTGAGAGAGAGAGAGAGAGAGAGAGGGAGCGGTATTGAATTCTGTATGGCGCGTCTAGCAAATTTCATGCATATTAAATGGGTGGGATCCAAGCGACAGGCATCATAGCTTGGGAAGAAGCGATACTCATTGCCTGGTATACAAATTAGTCTTATTTGTGTACGATAAGAGACCAGCTAAACCTCCCATAGGCCAAAATGGGAAACGTACAATTTCCACTACAGTGCAGTAAATAAATGTCGGTTTACATGCTACCTTCTATTACATGTCTTCATTTCGTTTACCGAAGTCAAACAGTTGAGGAATTTGTTCACATGATATCTAACGCAAGGCTACTTTTGATTTTTCTGTCATTATTCTTGTCTGGTGAAATTACATTATGCTTTTTTAGGTGCACTTCTCCATTACATCTTGTATTGAAACCTTGCTAAGAATTACTACAAAATTAATTGCAACTGCATGTCTTAACCGTTTGATCAAAAAAAATTACATAATTAAAATAATCAGTTTACCTGGAAATGTATGAGTCTTTTTTGACTGTCACATAGCTTGTAATTGTATGCACAACAGTGGCATGTTTTGTTTTCTTCTGCTGCGGTAGTTCGACGATAAAACCAAAGTAACCTAAACACTGCCGCCATATTGGATGACCTTGACCTTTGACCTTAAACTAATTTTTTTACTTTGACTTCACTTGCCAAAATTTTCCAAGAAAAAAAAATCTCGAAAACCCCGAAAATTTTAAGATCCAAAAAAGTTCCTAAGAAAAAAAGTATCGAAAAATGTCTAAAATGATCAAAAACCAATAACACTACAAAAATTACCAAAGTAAACAAAAATTATCAAAAAGTCGAAACATAACCGATATATCCCTAAAATTTTCTCTAGTTTATAAAATTGTCGAAAATGCCAAAATATTAAAAAAATATAAATATTTATCTTACTAGGCCTACAAAAATTACCAAACAGTTACAAAAATTCCCAACAATTCCCTAAACACCGAAAATTGTCAAAACTATCGTAAATTTGCAAAATGTCCTTAAGTTCAGAAACAATCTAATATTTTAATCAGTAATAAAAATTCATGTAAACAATTATACCTGGGCTGGAGCGTGTCTGTCACAAGTTTTTGAGTGATTAGGGTCAACACAGTCCATGACATTGTGACCAGGCTGGGACTCCTTTTGCAGAAGCGCTATAAACATACCACTGATCTCCATGCAATAACCATTTAAGTGACATTTTACAGAAATGTAAACACATAAATTTCCTGGTAAATTGTTTTAAATGTTTAATTAATGTAAAAATCAAAATGTCGGATTTGGCTGCAACGCAAACAATTGGAATACCGACTTTATGTTTAACAATTATTGCAACACATTATGTGAAACTTTTTGACTTTTTATTGCCTGTACATATTTAATAAATATTTTAACCAGTGATCGCACTTCTAACGTCACAGGAAGTACTATCATAATACAATATAAAACACACAGATTAATTTGGTAGTTTCTCTTTTTAAAAGGTTTAAAAATAAGAAGTAATCGAGAAAAATGTGTATAAAACATGCAATTCACAATTCGTAGCTGGATAAATATTTCAAAATATTTTTGGTTTCTAAAAAAATTCTACTGTATTTTATTAGGAAACAACTAGACCTATACTGAAGTCGGAATCGCTTTTTAAGTAAATTTAACTAGCCGAGAATAATGCAGCTTGAAAAACATGTCTTTCGATTTGGTTCGTTGTGGTGGATACCGTGTGTACAATTCCTTAAGTGTTTGTCTTCGGCAGTAATAGTTAAGACTGGCGAAAGATGCAAGCATGTACGACGGAATTTATACGAAATTCTGTCATAGACAGTGCATACATAACATTGTTTAGTCGTGGAATCAAGAACTTACAACCTCTCTCTTTCTCTCTCACTTAAGGAACAAAGTCGAAGGCTAATAATACTATCCTAACGACCTGAACTTACCTGCCAGCTATCGCGGCACTCGGGAAGATAAACCACTCGCAAAAACAGTCATATGTATACTAATTCAAATTATTTGGTATTCTGAATGTATGTTTGTACGTACGTATGCAGTTTTGTATGTAAACATATAAGAGCGTATGTATGACAAGAAAACTACTATCCATACAGAATTCGCAAAGCTCGCTAAGTTCATTGGTACATATAAAAATGTTATGGTGAATTATTTCAAGATAAGAAAATTTTCCGAAGAACGTATTTGACTTTTTTAAAATTTTTGATCACTATGCTAAGAGTTGGCAATCTATCACAGTTATATTCAACAAGTTGTTGGCGAAAATTTTGTTTCCAATTTTGATCCTGTTCGCCTTGTTTTACAGTAGTCTACAGTGGAAATAGTTTTGAAGTCTGCGCATAGAAGTTTGATGAATACCTGGTTAATTTAGCTTGACTTTTAGTTTGGCCCAGATCAGAACAAACTCTCTTAATTTATTCATACTAAATTCTTATGAAGAATGCCCGGATTTAACTTACTCTCCGCTAATCAAGAGCTAGTTTCCGTGGCTTGTAGATATCAGAACTTAAATTGATTTAGTTTTCTGAGAATTTATAAACATTTACAGAACTTCTGATATTTTGTTTCATGTTTAAATTTCAATTCGTTATCGCTATGAGTGTTAATTTGGTAGCTCAGTACACTATTTGGTTTCTAGAATTGTACATTTGTTGTAGCAATTTGATGATACTTTTAATTTATCCGAAGTTACCAAAATCCAGTTTTAAAATATTGTTCCAAAGTTAAGTCAGAGCCTTTCACATTTCAGTTCTCTTTTTTAAAATAAAGATGAGTAATTTTCAAGCTCTCCTTTTATTTATGCTATAACTTGTTTAATTTTTGTACAACATTCACTTCTGCGCGAAGACAATTTAACGGAGTAAAAGCATTTCCCAATCGCAGGATTAAATTAAAGTACAAAAGTTTACGTCGTTACTCCAGAAGAATGTCTTCAGCAATTGTAAGATTCAAACTAAGCAGGCAGCGCTAGAGTATATTTCAAGTTATATAGCAATAAGTCTGAGTAACTCGTGCAGCGCTGCCTTATTCAATGGCGACGTGTAACTGTAGGCCTTGCCTAGCTTATAAGTCTATTTACTTCTACTCATATCAGGCGGTTAATTTTACAATGTTACAATCTAACCCAAAATAACTTATGTGGACACTATCTACAATTTTTTATCAAGGAAAATATAACGTTTGTAGAATGACTGCCATTTGAGGTAACGTTTGGTGCACGGGCAGGTAATATTTTCTTACATACCAAATATGGTTGTCATAGTTTGAAAGTACGATATTTTATGTAGTGCAATGTAAAACACTTTAACGACTACAATTAAAAAAATTAATTGTGAGCAGTTGAAAGATATTTGTTCATATTTCTTTGCACATCATTAGCTACATTGAAAGAAAAATGTTGTAGAAAGTCTTCCCTGCAAAATTATTTTGTAGTAACCACAAAATAATTTTGTGGTGGCCACAATATTTTAGTGATGTCAACAAAATGTTTTTATGGTGACCACAAAATAAATTTTGCAAGGTAAATACCCACAAAATATTTTGTAGCTGCCACAAAATATTTGTTTCTGTGTATGTGTCAGTTTAAACTGGAATCAGTGTAATAGCTATCAGTATATCGTGTAGAATCTAAAATATTTTGTTTTATTCTAGTGCTATCTTACAAGATGTTTTTTTTTTTAAATATGCTACCTTTTATTACATGTATTGCATATATGACCTGCTAAAGGTAGATTATTGAAATTGGTTTAATCAGTACATCAATATTAAATATTCACATGATCAGTATTGTAAATATGTTTTAGTAATTGAAGTAGTATGTATTAAAAAGTCCTACTGCTAAATTTGACGAAAATAATAGGACTATAACAATGAACCTTATTAACTTCAATGCTTGTATTATTGTCTTTAAAAACCAATTATTTGATATCCATTAGAGTCCAACGTCAGGTATGTGTTTTGTATAAATTATCGATATTTAAATGATTAAAACGATTTCAAATTTGATGAATTGAATAAATCACGAAAACAATCGAAATAACACGCATCAACACAGAGGAATAATTTCACATTAATAATTTATGCTAATTAATTAAATCCTACAAATTATTTGTTTAGTCATTTTAACTTCAATTGTAAACACTGGCCTTTCTGCAGTTGTTTCACACGTAAAATTTACTTTTGAAATGTTGAAAAAGTACAGAAATAGAAGAATCAGTTAAAATACATTTTGGAATCGTTATCTACGCTGTACGTTACAGTACTATTAGACTTGTGAGAAGCCGTCTGACATGAATAGTTTTTCTTCCTCGTTGCAGAACAATACTGCTACTGGTTTAACGAGACATGCAGAGGTTCGCTGGTTTAACACGTTCAAGGTTTGCCCGAGTGTAATCATACGAGATGGAACTCACAACCTTCACGAGATACTGCACCTGCAGAGAAACATGGCAGATGAAAGGCTTCAAGTGCGTAAGCTAGGCGCTTAGTTACCCACACGCTGTGACGTCATAGAGAGTGGAAGGTAAGCTGGAAGCCACGACATAAGTGATGCGTACGTTTAAGCGATGAGAAAATTTTGTATTCGTGTGCAAATGTCAACAACCACTGCTTAAATTTCTCGTCATTAGCTCAGAAATTACTTGCAGGGATCTCGGAGATAATGGATGACACACGAACACTGGTGGGATTTGTGGGACGTATTCGCAACCCCAACACTTCTAGCAAACAAGGTCACGACATATTCGTGTCAACAGTCTTTCAAATGGTATCACCACGTGCAACCAAGAACTTTGAATTGCTAACGACAGTAAGTAAAACTAAGCAGTACTTTGCGAACAAATATTTGAAAAGCTGTTATAAAACTCGTCTTTGACTTTGCATTCAAGCAAAATACCCGCACAATGCAGTAATACAGTACTCTTCATTGATATCCGGACAAGTATAATACTCGAAGTGGACAAGTTTTGTTGATGTTCTCCTGCACGGAACTAATCGACCGTACTTCGCTTCAAAGTTGGTGAGGGCAGATATTACGCAAATAGCAAACATCAACTGGCCCACTTGTGCAAATCTGATCGTGATAAGCAGCCCACAGATAGCAGACAGTAAACATTCGGAATGCACCCGTGGCCGCATGTGGCATACATGATGCGTATTGAAATCGCCCACACATTAACCACAAGTGTACCACAAGCATTCTTATTACACTCAGATGCTTGTAGGTTAGTTTACTAAGTCTTCTTGCAGACCGTATACTGAAATATGTCAGTCGTTTTAAACGTAGTTGCCCACATTAAAATTATTTCAGTATAACTGCAAACATATTTACTGACATGGCCTGATTAACAACCATTCCAGCCAAAGTAGACGATCGTACTAGCGAACGTTGGCCGCTTCTGCCAGCTGTTGGCCAGCTGAAAAATGATTGTATTTGCTACTAGGGTATGTATGCAACTTTCATTAATATCGAAAAACTATAAATTATACGAGAAAAAAGTTACGCTAAAACCCCGTAATCTAACGCTATATATAATTTTACGAATTTTGTATATACTTGGTTATTACATTTTACCTGAACTGTTTTGCACAATATTCTGCTACATAAGTAGTTTCAGGGCAAGTTGATCGCATACAGACCATAGCTGGCTGGAAACAGCCATCAGAATATCCCGATTGCTTTGCCGCTGACTGGCAAATATTCTCGTTTCCCTTAAACAGGTTGTACACATATAAATGTCACAAACGTAAAAGGATGAAACACGGGAGTGAGTCGATGCATTTCAACTCTTTACACTGGAGAACATTCACAAAGGATGTTTTTTTGTCACACGAATTCAACATGTGCATCTTCTCGGGTGCCTTCTATTCGGTAATCAATTTCCGTCCACGTGCGTAGTAGCGTGCCAGGTGACCATGGCATCTCTGATCCTGTGATGAACTTCTTGAATACTCACGACAGGTGTGGTACAAGAAATATCCTTCACGTGACCTCTCATAAAGACGTCAAGCAGTGTCAGATTGGGTGGCCGCGAAGGCCTCTCATGGGGCCGTCCTTACCAATAAAACGACCAAAAAAATGAGCGCACAGAAATTCGCGCACAAGAGGCTCCGTCGTGTTGAGTCGTGATTAGCGGCTGTAGTTCCTGTATTTGAGCGAGCACAAACTATTTCAACATTCCCAGGGAACTTATTCTGCAACCTTTTCGGTCCCTTATACGATATTTATATACAGACTGTTACTAAGTAACTACCTTTACG
Organism: Medauroidea extradentata; assembly: GCA_003012365.1. NCBI lineage: Eukaryota > Metazoa > Arthropoda > Insecta > Phasmatodea > Phasmatidae > Medauroidea > Medauroidea extradentata. The sequence continues at coordinate 5,560 of PNEQ01022095.1, read as the reverse complement.
AAGATATTTCGTCCACTTGAACTAAAAATGACGCCATGACAGTTTTCAAAAGTCGCAGGCTACTCTTACGAGTAAATTTGAATAAAAAACTAGCAGTCCCCCGCGGCTTTGCTCGCGAGTATTATTCGCAACTGCTGGTAATATTTACTTTAATTGAATAACCTATTTGTACTCAAGATTGGTACTTCAGTCATCAAATGTTGGAATGTCCAAGCGGCTAGTTCTGCAGCAGGATAAGTAGCTATAGCTGTCCACGCGAAAAGCAGTCTTAAATTTGTCCCTGACATTAACGGCGACTTCGCCTGGACCTTATTTATAACCCTGCCAATTTGACGCTGTGGGGTAGTTGCAGACACCTAAGGTAAGAGGTGAATCGAATGAAAAACATCGTATTTACCCTGTGTACATCCATTGGTGACGGTGCCCTCAATTACATATTTTCAACATATTCACTGGAACTTTATTGCTATTACAAAGTTTCAGTGGGTAAAGGTTTCACGGAAATGTAATTGGTACAGCAAACTTAATATTAGTGAGATGATATATCGTCGTTTTACTGCCAAAAGTGACCCAGTCAAAATGAGATAAAATGATAAAAATGCTAGGAATATGTATATATTGTTCACGAACAATTACCCAAGTTTTAAGTATATTCGTCATTTCGTACTGTTGCGTCACAGTATACAAACGTACCACATTTTTGTTAATATCTACAATTTAATAGTGTTTTTAAACAAAATAACATTAATGACTTAATCACTTATGGCAGTATACCGACGATATGTCAGCTGATGTTGTAGAGGAAACTAAGTGTAAAGCGAACTGCAACTTTACCCATTTTAATAATCACGTTTCTTACAAAGAAAAAAATACACACATATTTTTTTAAATATTTACGTAAGCATCACTCTGACGCGAACAACACCTCAATATCGCAACTGGTTAAATATATCGTGGGTTGATGGAAAACAAATTTTTTGCTTTTTCACCCTTTTGGGTGTCGAATTTCGAAATATTTTAAATTTACATCTTAGACATTTGTATAAGTATCCAACTGAAGTGTAAATCACATCGCTAGCCCGTTCAGTCGAATCAAAATCAATCATTCACTAAAAAAAACACATATCACTTCACAGTACTGAGAAATCGAATTTCGAAAATTCTTAAAACCGTTTTGAGATCATTTCTGTATTCATCATCCTGAAGCAAAATTTTTATATCTCGACGGGTTCGATATAAATCGAGGATTTATCTAAAACACTTTCAAGGTCTTTTCACCACCTAAGAGAGTAAATTTCGAAAAACCCTTGAATCACGTTTTAGAATACTTTATTGGTATCTCGTGGACCTAAAAAACACAACATTAGCCCGCTGGGTTCAAAATATATCGACGATTAATTGAAAACGCTTTTCACCACTTTTCACCCCTTTTCACCTCCTTAGACGGCGAATTTCGAAAATTCCTGAAATTGCTTTTTAGGTATTTGAGTAAGCATCAACACTAAGCAAAAATCACGTCGCTATATAAAAATCTATGGGATCAATATATATCGAATGTGAGTCAAAAACACACATTACCCCTTTTTTTTTAACCAATTTAGGGCCGAATTCGGAAAATATATTTTAAATGGTACTTGGGATATTTACAAAACCACCAATTTAAAGCAAAGAGCATTTCGATATCTCGATTGATTCGATAGATATGAAAGTATAATCGAAAACACATTTCACATGTTTTCACCCCCTTAAATAAAGAATTTCGAAAAGTCTTTGAGTCCTGTCGTAGACATTTGTAAAAGTAACGAATTAAAGTTAAAATCACGCCGATAGTCAATTGTGTTTTGAGGATATAGACGATTCATAAAAATCACATTGTGCCCGTTTTTACTGCCTGGGGGTCGAATTTCATAAAAACCTAAAACAATTTTTAGGGTATTTACGTAAGCAATATTTTGAAGTGAATATTAACTCTCTATCCGGAAGGGTTTGATAGATATCGATAATTGATTAGAAACACATTTAAGGTCTTTTCACCCCCTTAAATGTTGAATTTTGAAAAATCCTTCAATTGGCTAATATGCATTTTTACGAGTATTCTATTAAAGTAAAAATCACGATGATAAGCCGTTGGGTTCGAGCTCAATCGATGTTACTTAGGAAACACAATTCACCCTTTTTCACCCCCTTAGAGGTCGAATTTCGAAAAATCCCTTCTTAGTGCTCGCCTACAACCTGAGGGGAACCCCCATAAAAAATTTCACTATTCTAGGTCCAGTGGTTTGGGCTGGAGTTTGATATGTCAGTCAGTCAGTCAGCTTTCATTTTTATGTATATAGAGATTGACGACATTTTCAAGTCACGTTCTTCAACCATTGTTGCAGGGAAACAAATCCGACTGAAATGTGGCTCGGAAGGAGACAGACGTACATTTTTTTTATATATCCTTGAATATGAAATACGCATCGTATATTATAGCTCTGTGAATTGTAACTTTACTGCCGAAACAAACAACAATTTAATACAGTATGTGTGCTTCTATATTTTGGTCGAGAGATTCATTAATGCAATAGTAGTGCTGCTAATTATTGTTAATTGTGTACACCAACTACCTACTAGAGACGAATACTTCAGAAATTAATTAAATTTGTGTTATAACTTAAAGTCCTTGTATCGAAAGACAGTCACAGGTGACGATATTTACCAGAGGAGAAGTTACAGAGTATAACACAGGTACACTATGGCAATGACGATGTTTTCTGCAAAGAAAAAATGTCCCGACAATGCGGTCATGCAGAAGTCCAGATCACAATTCAGTTTGGGGCTGTATAATGTTGCCGGTTGATATGTGGCTCTTCCGATTCCCAATTCCTGACATTCTGAAATTGGCATGCCCAAAACAAACGAAATACAGCTTTGTAAGAAAACATTAGGTGCTTCAGGAAGGTGCAGACAGACACTTTTTCCGGTTGTTGGATTGGACAGGTTGGCACAATTTCTTGGCCTCCAAACGGTTGACACCACTTGCTTTCTTTATGTGAGGTTACGTAACGGATATTGTTTATGCGACACCTCTAGGGACTCTTGAAGAACTTCGGCACAGATCCAGAGATTCCATAGCGACCACTAGATGCTATAGCGCTCGTACGTGAAAATTTATATTGATTAGGTGTTCCGACGCACGTGTTGAAATCGTATGACCTAGCTCTAATACTTTGTAAATATTCTTCAGAGCTAAGATTTAAAATTCACTGTCAAATTCCTTTTGATAAAGAGGGGTAGTGGAATTCCCAGAAAATTGTAATTGTCTTAATAATTGATATATTTGAATGGGATGTGATTTGCATTTTCTTGGCTTCTGAGTGTGAGCCGCATCAAGAGATTGTCTTGCGCCGTTTCAGCAGTCATTGCAGCTGCCATCATTAGGTAGTCGGAGGCGGAGACCAACTGGTAGATACAGGGGTTACAAGTCCTTATATACCCTGGTGTCTGGGTGGCTGCCTCCTGGTTGGCTGGGCCTGTCAGCCAATCACAGGCCTGCTGACTCCTGATTGGCCGAGGTGGTTGGCCAATACTGGCTCTCTCCTGGTGGATCTTCTGATTGGCTGGGTACTTGGGCCAATTGTATGCAGATTCGCACCTGGTTGGCTGGGTTGGCTGGCCAATCCTGGTGAGTCTGTCGTGACTGCCCTCTGGTAGCTTGATTTCGCATCATCCACAAATAAATGTGACCATATTTTACTTCGCCGATATCCATATTCTTTATTGATGTTGTTAGGGTGTTTTATTAATTCTGTTGCCTCTCTCGCAGTTCTCAGGCGGAATTCCTGATGTTGGTTATTGTGGAGAACTTGTCGAAGTCGATACTGTGTTTCGTTTCCATGGAATGTACTGCTTCGTATTTGTATGCTCTGATATGTTCTTTTATTCTGGTTGTGATTTTTCGGTTTGTTTGCCCTATGTACACTTTCCCACAAGAACAAGGAACTTTGTATATTCCTGCCTGTTATTCGGCTGGTGTTTTATGTTTTGCCGATCCCAGAATGCCTTCTATCTTGTTGATAGGTTTGGAGATGGTATGTATATCGTGCTTCTTCAGAAGCCGAGCTAGTCGTTCGGTTGTGCCTTTCACATAATACAGGACTGCTATGTTTTTCAGCTTTTCTTTCTCTGATTTCGTGGGCCGGCTTTTGGTGCTCTGCTGTATTTCACGGCGTGAGTATCCGTTTGCTTCTAGAGCTGCAGTGAGGTGTTTCAGTTCTGCTTCCAGGTGCTGCTCTTCGCAAATAGTTTACGAGATGTGATTTGTTTTGTAGACATATGTTGTGACTGTTTTTACTATAATAAACATTACCTGGCTTTCATCGTTTTTGTATTATGGTATGTCAAAGCCAAAATTTGTATAAAACGGTGTTATACAAGAAAGGTAAACCAATCGACTCACAGAAACGAAACAATTCACACTGAAGAACAATGTCACGGGCTAAGTCAAGATATGTCTAAAATCTGCATTGAAAAGTTTTTTTTCTGTAAAACTACTTAATTTGAAATAGAAATTTGCCAATTTTTGAAATTGTTAAGAAATCAAACATTTAAATGCGGTTTATAGTATACACATATCTTGATGGCCTACGACACCGTTCTTCACAGTAATTTTTTTTTAATTTCTGTTAGCCAATTTGTTTTTCTTTCTTGTATAAAACAGTTTTATGTAAATTTGGCATTTGAAATGCCACTATAAAAATAACCATGAAAACTAGAACACTTTCATTAAATTAAACAATAACCACAGTGTAGTCTTTGTCCACAAAATAAACCGTAACTCATATAGTCATATAATTTGTTAAGACAAATACAATTTTACTTTTATGTGTGTACTGCCAGTGCAACCAGAGGTAACTACATAGTTGAAACGTGTTCACGTTAATAGTGGAACAAGAAAATGAATGTTGCGTGGCGATCGCTGAGGCTCTTCCCCTATGTTGCATTTGACGCGCCGTCTGCGCGCCTTGAGAGATTACACATTTTATTCTGGTCTATAAATTCAGTGCAGACGTACTTAAACGTATTGATTCCTTGGATAAACTGTGATATTTGTAAATGGTTTGATCTGAGTGCTCCCGTATGAATATTTCTACGTTACGTTTTCGCTAAGCAATACTGTTGATGTTAATGAAACCAACGGTAGACATTGGGGAGAATGATAGTAATCAGTGTGTGAGTATGCCTAGAGATAATGGACTTATGTAACGTAACACTTACACCTTTAACTGGTGTCTGCCCGCACCGGGCGCCTGCACGCACAACTATCACCGTGACTCCTCGAACTCAGACTAGACGAATGTTGGCTTGAGACAATTTGCAAGCGCCGCACAGAGGAGTATTTTGCCGTAAAAGCTGGCCAAAAGTCGAAAAATGAAACTTAAGATAAACGGAATGAAGTTGGTATCGTTTGACAGCTGACACTTGAGACGTCTTGTTACTGCTATTAGGATCCGTGAGTCATGACCGGTGGCGGCGTATTGCCTGTCAGAACCTGAGTGTTGTGGAAGGAGCATGTCGC